>PKMM01011707.1:22193-113221 GCA_002933915.1 Eutrema heterophyllum | reverse complement strand
CCTCTAATTCAGACAAAATTGTGTTCATAGCAAAACGGTCGGAAACATCACTTTCAGACCAATTTCTGTCCAATTATACCATCGAAATTTGAATGTGTTTCTCGTAGCGAAGAGACGAGATTTTGTTTCGAATGTTCTTGTCGATGTGACGGACCAGCTGACTCTCATAAACCATTGTGATGAGCCTGGAATTTCTCCATCAAACCCAAACGCAATTCTGAATCTGAAAATATACATCGATCTCTCTTTTTTCACGAGTATATATATCCTTTTTTATTTTAAAAAAAATATATTTAATAGATATTTTTTTTTTTGAAATTTTATTTGCTTTTACATTGGTATAATTTTTGTTTTAAGTAAAATTGACATGTATGATATATTGTTGCAGGACCACTCACAGTCACCCAACATTTTCATTATGGGAATGAACAAACAATACGGCAGGGAGAGTTGTAAACCCAGTATAGACACAGAGTACTTAGCAATGACGACTTGAGTCATCACCCTTTAATCTATGTTATTCTTTCTTTCTTTATATTTGGTTGTTGGATTGTAATTTACTATTTGGATCTTTTCGTCGTATGTTTCACATAATTCGTGAGATTTTTTTTTTGGTTTGTTTAGGGTTCAACAATTGTGAAAATCATCTAAAGTTTATATACAAATTAGAAAAATAATTTTTTTTTTTTTTTAAAACTACCAATATTTTGAAAGCTTCTCGCAGACATCAATATTTCAGATTAATTAATTGACTCCCAACTCGCAAGTCATATGTCAAAAACACAAAACCACAATTACTTTACCAATTTTTTCATCGATTCCAAATTAGAAACTACGTCTAGACATTCGTTTTTTTTCTGTTTAATTCGGTTTGGGTTTAGAAAAATAGGTCCCAAATAAAACTGAATATTATTTCGGTTTGGATGGGGTTCAGGTTCTTTTTCAGTTTTGGATAAAAATAAAATAGTTAATTCATTTTAATTACTCTTATAGATTTGTAGTATTTTTGAATGTATTTCTTTTCTAGTTAATTCGGTTTAGTTATACAAAATTCAGATTAGGTCTGGATGATTCAGTATAGAATTTTATTCAAATTATAATATAATTCGTATTGAAGCCTTAGGTGAAAGAAACAAAATACAATATCAAATTTGTGTGGATCTACCATTTGTTGAGATTATCTTCAAACTGAAAATAAACCAGCATAAATTTGAACCATACAAATAGACAAGCAATCGTTAAGCAAAATGCAGAATCACTTGACCATTTATGAACTTAAGAAAAACTAAACATTTATTAAGAATAAAAATGTGTTCGAGAATGTACAGGCATAGCTTGATGTGTCATGATTTGGAAATGAAAGTAATTAAGAACTTCTTCCAACTTAAATACAAAATTACATACCTTGGCTTGAATCACAAATTTCATATTGTAGTTATTACAGGAAAATTAGGTTCAATAATTTTCTAACTTTCTTGATTTGCTGAGAATTACATTTTTTTACAAAAATGTTCATGTGCACGTGAGAAGTAATGTAAAGACCGAGGGGGCTTCCACCTATATAAAGACTTCATTTAATAAATTAGATATCCACGTGAGAAGTAATATGTGTATGGGAACAAAAAAAAGCACATGTCACGTAAAATGAAAAAGGATTAAACAGTTGAAATTGGTCGAAATTCACTCTTGTTCGTGGGACAAAGAAATATAGCTTTGTTATATTCATAGTCCATAGATAACTATTTTTTAGTCAAATAATAAACGGTTTCACGTGAGATCGTTGGTTGGAGTCTAATTTGAGACCAGAATAAAGTACAGAAAGTAAAAGCACACAAAGTTTTTTAACGAAGTTCGTTTCCTACTCCCCGGAACCACGTCCAGTATTCGAATTCACTAGAATCATAAAGTAATTATTAGGATACGAGTCAATCAAATCGTATCCCCTCTATTTTGCTAATCACGTAATTGTGATTTATTCTCTTTCCTTTGTACTTTCAATGTATAGNCCACATGACCAGCCTATGGGAATGTATTGTGATAGCAAGTCAGCGATACATATCAGCACCAATCCCGTCTTCCACGAACGCACAAAGCACGTTGAACTCGACTGTCACTCGGTTCGTGAACAAATTCAAAATGGCACGATTTCTACTCATCATGTTTCAACTTCTCAACAACTGGCTGACATCTTCACGAAGCCGCTAGGCCGCCAGTCGTTTGAAGTTTTTCGCACCAAGCTAGGCATTCTTGACCTCCATGCTCCAGCTTGAGGAGGGGTATTAGGATACGAGTCAATCAAATCGTATCCCCTCTATTTTGCTAATCACGTAATTGTGATTTATTCTCTTTCCTTTGTACTTTCAATGTATAGTAATTGTGATTGCCATCTCATTAGGAAAGTAGATACGAGTAACTCGAGTATATAACCTTGTAATAGCCTTTGTCAATATGAACACAGAAATCTATTCAATCATAATCTCTTCATCTGTTATTCTTCAGTAATTACAACCAAATTGCAAACACGTAGATCAAGCACAATCCTCTTGAAATACTACTCTATTCTATAACATGAACTCTTCAGGATAACCTAACCCTGAGCTAAACTCCCCCAAGCCTAAACTTCGATTCTCTCAATGATACACACACGATATCACTCAAAAACCCTTTTGCTTTTCTTTTTTTTTTTCTCTCAAGCTCTCACACATACCAAAAGGCCACAACCTTACTATATATTATATTCAACTTGCACATCAAGCTTTTCCAAATATACATATGACATATTTCTTTATTTTAAGATATCTCCAAATCTTTTTGAAATATTCTATTTTCCTATATTTTCTCCTAAGAATATGGAAACACTTCAAAGCTGCAATATCCTCATCCAGCTCAGCAACCAACTTTTGGTTCGAATCTTCTTACCCAGATTTACTCATAATTCTGCAATCTTCACATCTCCACGACCTGTGTCAGTTCCTGTACTACTTCATGTACTACTTCGTGACTGGTACATCAACACTTTAACAAATACATCTTCATATTCTTCAGGAAGTCTGAAGGAGAGAAAAGCAGCAACTTAGGTTTACCTCTTGGTATTTCAATCCCGTCGTTTTTGTGCTTGGAGCTGGTGGTTGGACCGTCTGGAATTTTGTCATCGAACCTAAGCGCAGTCCTGAATCAAAAAGTATAATAAACTTATTACTCGATAGATATTATTGTTTTTTTTGAATTTCTGATATATTCTTTATTACATTGGTATAGTTTTTTGTTTTAAAGTAAAATTGACATGTATGATATTATTTTGTTGCATGGCCACTCATCAGCATTTTCATTTTTTTTTTGTTGATAAAATGTGAATATTATTACCAAAAGGAAAGTTTAATACAAGAGCTAATTAGCAGAGAACTTCTTTGGCCAAAAAAGAATAAAAAACCAAAAGAAGTTACAAGAGTTACAAAGCAACTGGGAAGCAATTAGCTAAATCTGAACCAAAGGGAAAGAATCCCATTACAGCCTTTACAAAACCGCTTGGCAAGTAAAGAATCTCTTATGGATCTGTCAATCTGCTGGAAGATGTTGTCCGGTGGAAGAGAGATGCTGTTATAGATCCTACTGTTCCGCTCTTTCCATAAAGTATAAACAGTGGCTTGAGCAGCTAGCCTTTTGATATATTATGGTTTTTACCCCTTTTAAGCCATGATATATGTTCGTTTTATAGAGTTTTTCTACTATTTTGTAGTGTTTTAGAGTCTTTTACAGGTTTTAGCACGTTTGGAGCATAATTGGAGATATTGGAGCTTTTTGGAGCATTTTGGAGCAAAACAGAAGCTCGTGTAGCTGAGTACCCGAGTTAGAGTCTCAGTATCGATCGATACTGCCTACTATCGGTCGATACTCATTGCAGCAAGACAGAAGTCGCGACTTTTATGAAGAGTTGAAGAATTGCAAAATTGCCCAGAAGACTTTAATAATTGCAATAAGCCCCAAAACGTGTTTTATGTTATTAATTAGGTTTTTGAGCCACTTTTGTTGGCTACGCTTGATTACACTTGATTGGATTCTGAGTTTTGTGAGAGAGTTTTCTGAGGGAGACAAGTCTGAGACTCTGTTCGTCCGAGAGAAGATTTCGAACCCTCTTGTTACTCTCCTTTTTATTATTTATTTGAGTATTATTTCAGCTATGTTTATTGTCTCAATTATCATGTCTGAGTAGTTCTCTTGTTAGGTTCAGGGTTCTCATAAGGGTTTTCTCTGAATGTTAGGTTAATTGAATAATTAGGATTCACCATCTGAATTAGTTCTTCGCCCTAGGTTGTTCTCAAAGCTAATTCTAGACTGATCACCTAGAACTTAGATCTTAGGATAATTGGTTAGGCACGAGAGTGCGATTAATTACCTGACAGAACCTAGAGTGAGCAAAATAACTATTCGCAAAGAGATTTGGTTTAGTTGTTTTGTGAACAAATCAAACTTGAACTAAAAGCTGGTTTAGACTTTAGGATTCGCAAAGAGATTTGGAATTCTAGGATTTAGACTTAGATAGTTTTCGCAACGAGAGTTAGTTAGCTATACTTTAGTGATTTGAGTTCAAGAACCGTGCTAAATCTGAATCTTGTTAGTTAGTTTATCTACATTCATTGAATTCTTGAGAAATACTCTGAGCCTATCTTCCTTCCAATTGACTTACAACACATTTAATTTACGCATTGCTTTCATTTACATATGTTGGTTTATCTTAATTCGAATCTACATAATCTATTGCGTGAATTCTGGAGTTCTTGTGTTCGACCCCTACTTATACTACAACACTGCTTTAGTACTTTTTAGGGTATTAATTTGAGCATATCACCTTTTGAGGAGAGTTAATTTCCCATTTCTAGATCGAGTCAATAACCAGTTTATCATAGTTTCCCATGAGTTGAATATGTCAGGAGTGAATCCCAAGAAAGCTAGAACCTGGAGCCATACCTAGTTTGAGAAGTCACATTAAAGGAACAAGTGATCCCTTGTTTCCTAATGTAAGGAGCAAAGGATATTTTATTTTCCACTGAAACCAAGTGAATGCCCTCTATCAAGTTATTAGATATAAAGAAGAAGTTCTGTTTTACAGAGCTTGCCTTGATTCCTCCAAAGAATGCTGTTGTTCAACAATCTTGAGCTGAGATGCCTTGACAATATTCTCCAATGTGCTTGCCTGCATTCTAATGTGGAGACATCATAAGGTACCATAATGAACAAAGCTCATAAAACATAACCGGCCTAGAGGAACACTCACCAGGGAATGTATTTCATTCTCTTCTGTACTATGATCATCAGTATTATCACCAAGAGAGTCTTGAACCTTCCCATCCTTTAAAGGTTTAGCGGATTTGAAATCAATACCAACATCCCTAAAACCATTCTCTACAGCTTGAAACAATTCGCTTTTTGGGATGGCTACTCCACTATCATGTTTTTGGACAAAGCGCTCCTCAGTAAAGTACCAATATGTTCCTTCTCTTTAACTAATATACCCACAGTTTCATTCAAATTCTTCAGCTCATGGCTCTTATCTTCCTCCAAACTTTGTGTTTTCCTAGAAACCACTTGGGTCAGTTCGAATATGGATTCTAAACCTGCTAAAGAAGCTCGAATATCTCCTCCATCTCTGTCTCTTGAGGCATAAAGAAAGACTCAGACAAATCTGACTGTTTTGAACTATTTCCGTCAACTATCCTCACAAACTCGGAAAGCTGGTCATGTATCCTTGACACAAGATTCAACTGATCCATCAACAAAGGACACTGAGCAACCATCTTCAGTTCCATAGTCTTCAACTTTCCATCATACTCATGAGCCAACTGTTTCAGCTCCACAGTTTTACCTTCCAGTACACTTACCTTCTCTGGATTATCTTTCTCAAGTTCAGCAATCCTCTTGTCTTTCTCACTCACATCCCTCTCTAAATCATCAACAATTGAAGCCTTCTCTGCAACCTCTAATCACAGATTACTTATTGTTGATTCCAACTGAGAAACTTCAATGGCTATTTCGTAATTCCGTTGGTCCATCAGCTCCCTAGCTTCATTTCTCGGCTTTGCAGTCGTATCAATCTGCCGAACAAGGTCCTCCACTGTGACTTCCCAAGAATTAGATTTAGGGCCTATTTTTTCCGATTAAAACCCTAAAACCTTAACCATAACCTTGCGACCAAAGAAACCCTAACCCTAACTTTCCAAAGAAGAAAACCCTAGCTTGCAAAGGAAGCATTGTCTCGGACTCATAAACCTCGAGTGAAAGACTTATTGGGCGAGGATCATTCATGCTAAGTTTGGCTAGAGGATAGTTGGGCCAAACATCAAATGAAAGGAAGAGTTGGACCGAAAGAATCATTAGACGAGGAGTCGGGTCTGTTTTGGGTTAGGGAAAGCCCACAAGCGAAAGGAAGTAATTAAGCCCAATCTAAAAAGGATCCTAAGGTTTATTAGCCTAATTTTCGTGGCCCATAGCTAGAAGAAGAGAAGCCCAAAAGTGTGAAGACCAGAACGTTCATTAAGAGCAATTCCGACTTTCTGCGATTAAACCAAGGGTTCCCTCTCCACCTCTATATAATTAGGAGCCACGACTTGAAGAAAGTCAGAAAGTTTTGGTGCGGCGAATCCCTGCCGATTTTCCGCTGGAGCCACCACCGACGAGCCACTTCGAAGGAGAAGCCACCGTAGCCGTCTAGGAGGCAGATCTGACCCGTTTTGGGAGAGAAGAGAAACGGATGAGCAAATTGAATCAGATCGTCATGAAACTTGGTGAGCTTATTCCTGACTCTCAGATCTAGCTATAGCCGCAAGCGGTTTATCATTCAGAGTTACAGTTTGAAAGTTATACGCGTTTTCCCAAGACAGATCCGTGCAGATCGGATCCTCAAGCAGCCAACTTGTGAAGCGTGTTTCCGGCGATCCAGAAAGCGCCAGGAGACGATCTACATACCGATGTGAAGCTCTTTAACTAATATTTCTAGATCTACCTTCTGATCGCCTTTTCAATGTAAGATCGGGAAGTTGCGGCTGTTTCTTTTCGGCCACGTTTTTGCCATTCAAACCCTAATTCCATTTTAGGAAAGTTTCCCTTTTCCAAAAATTTCCATTTTTAGAAAATCTATTTATGGAAAGTTTATTTATCGAAACTTCTTTTTCAATCGTAGTTTCCCGAAGAGGCATTTACTTAACCGCAACCACTTTGACCGCTACTTCTTCAACCACCATTTCTCAGGTTCTATTAGATTAAGGTGGGGATATGTTCAGAGTATTCATTTAATACTATATTTAGTCTATTAATGTTCGTAGGATGAATAGTTAGTGAATGAATGTGTGATGTTAAATAGTACTTGCTGTGATATTACATGGTTGCGACCGCCAACCCTGTGTGGGTCATGCCAAAGTATTAGTAAAGTCCTGTGTGGGAGTCCACAAAGTATTAGTGTAGCCCTATGTGGGAGTCCAAAAAGTATTAGTGAAGCCATGTGTGGGAGTCTGTAAGAACCAGAATTCGCACATAGATTCGGCGAATTCAGTTTAGGGTTTAAGAGAATTATTTTTATTAGATTTATAGTTGTGCATGTGAAGGCTGCCTACATACCCTTTAAAGAGATCAAGCCAAAACGTAGTTCTTGTTACAAAGAGTGTTTCTGTCTAAGTTCTCCATTCTGAGATATGATAATTATGAATGGGGAGCTATCCTATCTATAAGTCTTGATGTCTTTTGATCTTCCTTTTCCTTCTTGAATTGGTATTGGCAATTGTCCTTTTTTCTTGAAGTCGATAAGGATAATCTCCTTTCTTCTCGGGATTTGCCTTTTATAAAATAAAAGGAAACTTTCCTTTTATTTCGTAAGTTGGCTCTGATGGGCTTTGAAATCGATTGTTAGGCTGATTTTAACTCGGACCGGGTTAAACCGGGGGAGTGCTAAACTCCCCTCTAACAATTAGTCCTCCCCTCAGTTCGGCGAATGAGTCTTTGAGTTCGGCGAAGTTTATGGAGAATTCTTTAGCCCGGTTTGAGTTGAAATCAGCATCATGTCTTGACTGTTCAAACTTGTGTTCTTTAATGATCGAACTTCCTTTGCAGACTAGATGTTGCTCGGCTTTGTTCCTGCAAAAAATGAATAAAGACGCGAGATTGAGCTCGGCGTTTGTTAGTTAGGTGCGAGGTCGGCCTCGGCTTTTTTTTAGTTCGGTTTCGATAGTTTGTGCGAGACTGCGAGGTCGGCGAGCTGCCCAATTGTTAGATCGGTGAGTTATGATTATGAGTTGGCATACTACGAGGTCGGCGAGCTGCGCGGTCGGAGAACTGCGATCGTGAGCTTGGCGAATAGGAGGTCTGTGAGCTGTGGTCGTGAGTTAGGTGGAGCTGCAAGGTCGGCGAACTGTGACTGCGCAATGAGTAAGCTGCGACTGAGCTACCTAACTATTAGACCGACGAACTGCGACCACGAACTGCCTTACTGTCGGATCAACGAACTTCGACCACGAACTGCCTTACTGCGAAGTAGGCGATATGTTCGATTGGGAGGTAGGCGAACTGCTTGAGTTCGGCTTGATGATACAAATTGTACGAGTTCGGCGAACTGCTTGAGTTCGGCTTGATGATACGAACTGTACGAGTTCGGTGAACTAACTGAGTTCGGCTTAAAGGGACGGACCCTGTGATTGAATTTGAATAGAAAATATATTCGAATAATAAAGTAAAATTTTTGACAAGGAGTACTGAATTTTAAGGAGCTCGGTAGGCGAGATATGATCGGTAAGTGATGATATCGGTGAACGTTCATTTTTTTTTTAATCTCAACTTTTCTTTGCCAGTTCGGTTTTGTCGCAGGTCGGGGTGAGAGTGAGTGAGGTCAGCGTCGTGTGCTTCGTGGTCGTGGTCGGCATGCATGTTGCTTAGCATGCAAGTTACGATCGTCATGGTTGTCTTTCGTTGCGTTTTCTCATGTTGGTCGTCTCCTCTTCACGTGGTCGTCATGTTGCATGGTGGTGTATACGTATGCACATTATGATCGTGCATGTTGCTCCTCATGAGCTCGTCACGAACTCGTTTTCTTGATGAGTTCGTCATCCTCCATGAGCTCGGTCTCGGTAAGTATGTTATCTCCCACGAGCTCGGTCTCGGTGAGTTCGGCGGATCTTTGTTGTGGTTTTGAGCTCGGCGTATCATGATTATGAGCTCGGCATGTCGTGTTCGGCAACTCGTTCTTCTCCGCAACGTAGTTCGTCTTGGTGAGCTCGTGATCCCTTCTGCGTGATCATGAGCTCGGTTTGTTTTTGGCGTGATTGACATCTTCGAGGTGTTGAGTTCGGTGGTGAACGTCTTGGTGTGTTGTCATGATTGGTTTCGTCATGCATGTCACATTGCTTGCCATGCAAGTGAGGTCGTGAGGTTTCTTGGTGAGTTCGTCACGTTGAGTTTGATAACATCGGGTTCAGTAACCGCGCCTCGGCGAGCTCGGCGTGTTCTACGAGTTCGGTGAGTGATATCATGTTTGGCACGTCTCCATGCTCGGCAGTTCGGCACGTCCTTTGCCGTGATCGTGGTTCGTCTCGGTGATCTCGTCCCTCCGTGGTGATGACGTGGCGTGTTGGTGTTCACGGCTTCATGTTTGGTGGTGATCGGCACGTTCATGTTTGTTCTTCTTCATGCATGCAGCTCGTCATCATCACGTGTTCTTCTTCATTCTTCACGTGATAAACTTATAAAGCTGAGGTTCCCACAGATCCCGAAACTGAGATCGGAGAAATCACCGGATGAATTGTTGTAGATCTGAGGATAGAGATATCTTCCGAGAAACAAAGATGGCAAGACCTTCTTCTTTTTTTTCGGATTGAAAATTGTGGTAAGATCAGAAGCCCATGTCGGTGATTGGAGAATTGTTGAACATGACGAGAAGAGTCGGAGATTTTGTCGGATTTCTAGGGTTTTTAAAATAATTCTCCATAAACCCTCAATTTTCTTTCCCCCTCCTTATAGCGCTAATTGTAAGAACCAGAATTTGCACATAGATTCGGCGAATTCAGTTTAGGGTTTAGGAGAATTATTTTTATTAGATTTATAGCTGTGCATGTGAAGGCTGCCTACGTACCCTTTAAAGGGATCAAGCCAAAACGTAGTTCTTGTTACAAAGAGTGTTTCTGTCTAAGTTCTCCATTCTAAGATATGATAATTATGAATGGGGGGCTATCATATTTATAAGTCTTGATGTTTTTTTATCTTCCTTTTCCTTCTTGAATTGGTATTGGCAATTGTCCTTTTTTCTTGAAGTCGATAAGGATAATCTCCTTTCTTCTCGGGATTTGCCTTTTATGAACTCACCAAGAAACCTTCTTTTTATTTCGTAAGTTGACTCTGATGGGCTTTGAAATCGATTGTTGGACTGATTTTAACTCGGACCGGGTTAAACCGGGGGAGTGCTAAACTCCCCTCTAACAATTAGTCCCCCCCCCTCAGTTCGGCGAATGAATCTTTGAGTTCGGCGAAAATTATGGAGAATTCTTTAGCCCGATTGGAGTTGAAATCAGCATCATGTATGTACCATATAAATCTTCGGATGCATCTTTCAATTTAGCGAATCCTCGTAATTTTGAAGTCAAAATTTTTCAAGAGGTATTTGACAAAATTGTTGTCCCACGGAGGCTATTTTTGTTCTCTCAGTTAATCTTATCATAAATTTATGATCAGAGACTTTGTAGTTCTTATTGCACTCTTGCACATTGAAATTGCAAATTTCAATAAGATTTCCTTCACATAATTGACCTCCAAATTTTTCAAGAAGGGAATGGTGACCAGAACCTTGAATAGTATTTTCATGTATTCTCAAATAATTTAGATTGAAGTTAGATGATAAGTTTATAAAATTAGGATAATATATTTGTTACAAAAATTACAAATATACTGACCTTCTCATCAAGTAAGAGGAAATTTATTCCTATGAGCTCATTGTTTTTTTTCAAATTTCTTGCCTCCCACTTTCTGATAAGACGAACTACAATACGACGATAGGAGCGCTTTCTGTTTAAGCTATCTAATGTTAAATAGTCCCTATTGTTATTTAGAATTTCAGCACTCATTGTTTCTCTCTTGATATTCCGATAAAAAAAAATTTGCATTAGCGTACAACATAATTTCAATTATTTTTGTTATATACACCAATAATGTATTCTCTAACAGAGTCCACAAAGTATTAGTGAAGTTCTGTGTGGAAGTCCACAAAGTATCATTGTCAAGCCCTGTGTGGGTCGAGGCAGAGAATGAGTACCTTACAAAAAAAAAAAACTAGTTTACAATGAATGCCACTTTTTGTTTGATAACTTTACAAGCGCATACCGACATCCCTAAACCCAAGACCTTCGTTTTGCTTTGATTTGCACATATTCTTCAAAGAAACCCAGTGGATCTTTTGCTTCTTTTCACATGCGTTCCACCAAAAATCAGTCATCGCACTCGTTATCTTTCGACATCGGTGTTTTGTTAAGCGGAAGCACGACACTATGGTTTTATAACCGCATATCGGTGTCCAGCTATGACCATATATAGGTTACCATATCCTACATCCTTATTTTCGGATCCCCCTACCCTTCTTAATGACTAATTCGCTTACGTTTGAAGAGAAAACTAGAGGTTTTGACTTTTTTAAACACGAGGTTCCTTGTAGCAAAACACACACAACAAAAGAAAATGATTAAAATCTGGATTAGCAAACTCAACAACAAAGATTCAGTTGTTTAGCAAAACAAAACCTCAAAAGATTCAGAGAAAGATACAGACCAATCTATAGCATGGTTGTGTTCTTTTTGTGTATTTTGCATGGAAAATTTGTAATATTTTGGGACGAGGAGAATTTGAAAGACGAGAGGATCTTTGGGAATGTGAAGAGTCAGTTTTGCTTGAGGTCTTGCATTAATATGGTTGACAGCATTCATTAAATTGTCATTACAACTTCATTTATTGGCTAGCATGTTACGTTATTGATAAATTAAATATTGTGTTGTGAATCTTGTGGGCACTCGTGCCTATCCCCGCTGAGTAACTTTGTTGTTCACCCCTTTTTACCCTTTTCAGGTAGAGTTTAAGGACGTTTTGGGTTGGAGTGCAAGTCAAGCTATTCGGTGGAATGTTTGCCGGGATTAGGGTGTCTCATCCACAATCTCATTTGTACGCTTAATAACAACATAGGCTATAGAAGCCCTCATTCGAGAAAATTCTTAAAGCTGCGTACTTTACATGATATCTTCTCGATCCCAGAAACCAACATAGAGTATGCCACGAATTCTCGATCTCTGATTTCAAACAATCTCTAGATCTAACAGCCTCATCCAGTTTCTTCGACATCTCATCTTGCTGCCTAATCAATTCATCTTTACCTTTATTTACATTCTCCAGCTCCTTTGACAGATTCTCCTTCTCCTTGAAGGCTTCGTCTCGTTCTCGCTTGGACTCGTCACGCTTCATGATTGCCTCGTGAGCAAGAGCCTTCAACCGATTGAACGACACTTGAAGCTCCGATTTCGAACTCTCAGCCGCTTCTCTAGCTTTCTTCTCGCGATCGAGCTCCGCGATTAGCTCCGTGAGCCTTTCGTCCGGTACCTCTTCCCGCGGCGGATCATTCAAAACAACAGGCGCTGGTTCATCGGATTCGACATCGCTGAGGATAGCTTCGGCGTCCTCGTCGGCTCCGCTAGCCATTCCCACCGTCGATCAGTGAAGACGATTTTGCCTGGCGTCCAAGAAATTGACGCAATTGCTTCGGCAACGAGGCAAAATAGGAAGATGGAAGATCGGAATCACCCTTTCTAACAAACAGCCGTCTCTCACCGGAGGATGGAAATATACGATAGTGATATGTCGGAGTAAATGAAACAAGAGGCGATCTTCTACGGCGGAGGAACTTCGAATTCCACGGCAACAGACGGAACGTAACAAAACAAAACCAATCTCGCGTTTAGGTTAGTTTACAAATTCATTTCTTAAATAAAAGATTTGGTATGCCACTTTTGTATCATTTGTTTAGGCCCAATATGTTGAAAATTAGGCCCGTTTCATCCTAGACTTTATAAGTTTTCAATTATAAATGGAGATTTTCAATTGCTTTTAAGGTTTCTAGGTTTCTTAATCAATTTGCTTGTTCCTATCTCTCTTTTTCCAGGACCTTATCATTTATATAAGCGATTGTCAAACTCTAGTTAAGATTATGACTAATGTGATAGTGCTAAAACTCTAGTCCTCTTTTGAATAATGCTGACTGTACGTCAATGCCAAATTCTATTTCTTTTAGGATTCAACTATCTTTTCAAAAAGCTAAAACATTAATGTTTTTGGAGCTATGACATCTGTAAGTGCTAAATCTTGATTCTCTTAAAATTAGGATCCTTAGTTATTGCTAAGTTTGGTGTTTGCACATATCTTGTTAAGATTAAGATCTTAACAAATATAGTGTTTGCATTGTTGGTCTTCGAATCCGTTTTGTGGATCGTCATAGCATAAAGCACAAACTTAAGGATTGATGCACTAATTGTTATCAACAGAATTCAAACAAATCAGTTCTAAAACCCATAAATAAATTAAACTTTAGTATATACTAAACTTTAAACAATTTTTTTCTACATACGTTTTTATAATAATATTTTGCCATTATACATGTACCAATGCTAATTTGTGGTTTGGAAACTATTTTAGTATTGGCAGTGTTTTGAGTTTATGGAATAGTTCTTGATTATTTTTATCTTTGTAATCATGGGTTTTGATTGGTTTTGCCTATGGTATAATGGTTTGTATTTTAACTTGTTTTAGGTGGATACTATCATCTCTTTGTCCTACAACCCATTTGTTTAAATGGAATCATTGTTCTCTCATTGTTCACGAGTATTGGTGGTGGAGAGGTGGCGCTTCACCGTCTCCAAATCCCGATGAAAACTGTGGTCTCCGTCGAGATCTCATAAGTAAACAGAAACATTTTGAAAGATTTTTGGGAGCAAACCAGAAAATGAGTTTGTTAATCGAGTTTCAGATGTCCAAACCCTAACTAGCAACAAAACTAAAGAGTTGATAAAGCGGTTTGGTGAAGTTGATCTCGTTATTGGAGGTAGCCCTTGCAACAACCTCGCTGGTGGGAACAGATTAAGTCGGAGTGGTCTTGAAGGTAAACAGTATTCATGATTTTATGAGTATTGCCGAATTTTGGAGGTGGTTTGTGGTTCGTGTCAAAAAAATTTATTAAGTTTTATTTTTTAATAAAAATGAGAGAATTTTGTAATTACCATGTTCATGTATGGCTTTGATAACTTTTCTCTCATCAAATTCCATCGCAAGGAAATGAGCAGTAGCATTATCAAAATTTTCAAATTATAAAGAAATGATTCAACATAAAACTCTATTACATAATCAACCGATTTTATCAGAAAAATTACATATTATTTCACACATATCAGATATCATTTAACCAAAATCAAATTTGTTTTACCATATTGCTTATTCATAGTTGATGTGTCAAAACTTGGCATTTGTGCATTACTTGTACAACCATGAAGTGGAAAATTTAGAAATTAATGGTAATGATAAACTATAAAAAGATACAAGGTGTAAACCTCTATCGTTCAGATGCCACTTGAAACCACTTTAGAGATCTTAGCCCGAGTCCCAAAACGCCATTACTCAATCGTCTCTTGTGTGTCCAAGTATTTACATAATCTTGTTCGTTCGCGTGAGATACACAAAGTCAGGCGTCGGCTTGACAAAGATGCCAACGAAGGTGTGGATATTTGACACACGGTCTTCAAATCTTCGCCAAGCCCCTACAATGCCAATGGTACTACAATACCGAAACGCCGGACTTGTAGGCGACAAACTATATGTCTTTGGAAATCAATTCAACGCTCATATGAGAGAACACTATAAGATACTGTCGGTAACGTTTGACTTCAAATCACAAACGTGGTCGGCGCCATTTTTTTGTCATAAAAAACATCATTTTGACAGCTCCGACGATATTATTTTCAACAAATTTCTGGCCAATAACGTGATCCCTCACATATCCTGCCAAATTTTTTTTCTTCGGAAAATGATTCAAAAATTTGCCGCCACCGATTCCACACATGCTTTGAAAAGAACTTCTATCCAAAATTTTCCGTTAAAAGTCCATTCCACAAATTACCTGCCATAAATATAAATTCATAAATTCCCTGCCAAAAATATGATCCTACAAATTTCCCATCCAAAAACGTTGTTTTAGCCATCCAAAAATATTATTTGGTTTCGGGTCTCATGTATCTCGACACTTTTGGATCCAATTTCAACTTCAACTTCCTTGTTTCCATGGCTTTTGTACCGTTGCCCTTGTGATGTGCGGCCAATCTTTAGATTGGAAGGGTGCTCTACAGAGACTTCGCTCTCGCTTTTCAAAGGCTTAGCAAATCGGCGCCATATCACCTCTGCATTTATAGCCGGTTTTACGATTGATAGCCTTGCACTAGTTGCATTTTCAATCACAGGCATTAGATCACTATATGTGGTTTTTGTTTCCGATCGCGTCATTCCACTGCTTAGGTCTAATGTCGTTGAGATACGAGGACTTCTCGACAATATTTGTTACTTAAGTATAATTATTGCCGCGGATGTGTTAGCCATGTTGGCTTTGTTATTATCTTTTTGTAAACAACTCATCTTTTGATGGAGAATAGCTATCTATAAAAATATTGTTCGACCAAAAAAAAGCCATTTTCGTGTTAAAACGTGATTCCGTAAATTTCCATAGATTTCTATATCAATTCGTCAATTAATTCCGTAAAGATATATCTACCCGAGGTTTTCTAGGTTTCTAGCATTAGTTGGAAAACTAATTCTTGAAATTAAATGGAGTTACATGAACGATTAACCCAAACGAATGAGATCTAATGAAATCGCGATGCCCAAGTCTGTATATAGACATATATTTTCAATATCAACATAAGCTTGAAGACCCATTAGTGTATGAATCAAATTTCAAATGAAACTCTTCTAAGTATCATTGCCCAAATAACTTTGTTTCAAATGAAACTCTTCTAAGAATCATAGTTAATTAAAAAAAAATAAAGGTGATGGTTTCTTTTTGCAGAAAACCCTAAAAACAATTTGAGAATTAAAGATGTTACAACAAAAAAAAAACAATTTCAGAATTAAAAGTCACCAAGTTGAGAATGCTATTCCAGTAGTTTTTGTTATCTTCATAGTAGTTATAGTCATTCTCCTTGACCACGACCGCTCCGTCAACGGAGGAGACAGTAGTTTCGGTTATTTGGTTTTTTCCATAGAAAATAAGTGGTCTAAGTGTTACGGTGTCAAAAAGTGATATATCCTGTAATTTAAACTCAAAAAGTGATATAGAGTGTTAACAACTCTATTTCTATTAAGTATTTTCTCTTCCAATTATATTATATTATACTTTAATTATTATATTCCCTCTCATTTTGTTTGATCATATGTTTATAAAAAATTGAATCACACATCATCCATATAATAGAAAAAAAACATATAGATTTTGTTGCATATATCATGATTCGAATTTTAAAAAACAAACATAGATTACTCAACCTGTTAAAAATCTCACATCGGTTATAAAGATGAATGGTAGTCAAGAAACATATTATAAAAAGGACTGAAATGATAAGAAACCGTTAGATTAGGAAGCATGACTTATCTTATTATTTAAAGTTGAATCGATCAACGTGAGCGTGACACGTATGATAATTATAACTCACGAGATCGTAACATGTGTCATCGTTAATTTAGATCATGACATGTGTCAATTCAATAATATAAATTTTCCAAATAAAAAAAAAAGTAAATTGTGTTTTAAGAAAATTGAAACTAATAAAATCAAAAAAGTAAAGTACGATATAAAATAGATAATAGGGAAAAAAAACTATTAGATCTATGTAAGATCCATAATATATCAAATTAGGAGATATTGATTTTATTAATTAAATTCAGTTTTAAGTTATATAAGATTTGAAATTTGGTTATGTAACTGTCTCATTCATTTATAGAGATTGTTTATGGGTAATCTAGATCAATTTTGAATATTTTTAATTGTTTTAATTGTGAATTACAAAACGTTATTTCTAGATAACTAAACGAGTGTTTACATTAAAATCAAATTATATGGGTCATAATTATGCATGTTATCAATTTTAGAATTTTTATTTATTTATTTTACCGCGTATCACGCGGGACCTAATATAGTAGACTTATAAATTTGAAAGGTTTATTTGGTTCATTGTTTAATTGAATCATATATTTGAATAATTAAAAAGTTATTATGAATATTTTTAAATTTTATAACTTAAACTATTTTAAATTTACTTAATAGTTATTTCATCTCGCGCACACGGGCAGATCTTACCTAGTTCTAAGTTAATTGGAAATCATACACACAAAATTAGCCAAACCGTTAAACAAGTTCAAGTTGAAGTCAAATATATTAGGCTGACTTTTAATAATGTAATCTGTTTAAACAGCTTGACGCCGATACTTTTCAAAAAAAAAATATATATATATATATTGAAATGGTAATTTACTTACAACTATTTGTTTGTAATTAGCCGAAAAGCTGTCGTACGGATTTTTAAAAATTATAGCATCACTGTCGTACGAATTAATGTAACAAATATCCAACGTAGTCTTGGTTTAGTCGGTACCACATTATGATTGATAGCTTCAACAACGGACGACCCATCGAACTTCTACGGTCTGCTAACTAGTCAACCATATTCTATAATTACTTTGAACATTCCTTAACCACTAACAATTGGATTTAGAACCTCTTTGCACATTCTTATATTAGTTTTAATTTGTTGTCATCAAATTATTTCATCTATTTTAATGTACATTTTGTGACATTACCTCGATCCACGTTTCGATCATATATCAAATATATAGATAATATTGTTAAAAAAAGCTAAGTGTGTGTTTTTAAAATTGGATTTCGTTGAAAAAGAGTTTACATCCGGAGCCCTAATTTACGCCAATTAAGATGTTATGACTATAAAATATTACATTCAGGATTCACATTTTCTGTCTTCGTCACTAAAGCAGGGATGTTTTATAAAGTATATGGTTTTTCAAATGTTTTCTGTAAAATGTAGGGGCTAGCTATAAAAAACAATATCTACACGTAAAAATTAGCCCATGAAAAATACATTTTCGTGTCTTGGTGATCGAAGAATCAAGATCAAGCATGGCTCAAGACTCTTTTGTATGCCTTCTCCTCAGTTTTTCCATCATAATCCTTTCTAATGCAGCCGGTTAGTTATTCAACTAATTACGTTTTAATTAACCCAATTTGATTTCTCTATGTAAGTGGATTAGACTGAATTTGTGTTTGATGGGGCTTGGTTTCAGACATAAACATAGACTGTGGATCATCAAGCTCGCACATTGATGCGGACAACAGAACGTGGGTGGGAGACACAGACTTTGTAACAACCGGTTTGACGTCCACATTTAAACCATTAATCAAAACCGCCGATTCTCTAACCACACTCCGGTATTTTCCTACGGGGGAGACCAACTGTTACACCAACATTTTAGTCGATAAAGGTGGGAAAGTGTTAGTTAGGACGAGATTCAACTACGGGGACTACGACGGAGAAGATAAGGCTCCCAAGTTCGATGTGGTTTACGATGGAAAACATCGAGATTCTATCATCACGACGACATCGATCAGCGGTACTCGGTCGGAGGCGATATTTATTCCGGAGAGCGGGAATACCAGTGTTTGTTTTTTCCGTACGTTTCTTAATGAATACCCTTTTGTGTCTACCATTGAAGTACGGAGGTTGGATGACTCCATGTACACTGATCTTGGCCCCAAGGAAGGTTTCATTCTCCAGCAACGTACCTCCTACGGTAGGGTGCAGGAATTAGTAAGGTAAACATATAAAATGTATATATATGAATATCATCGGATTTTATCTAGACGATTAACAATTTGTTTGTATGCATGTATAAAATTATTAAAAAAAAAATCTTCTGAATCGGAATATGTTCGATTGTTTCATTTACACATGTTAAAAGACGGTCTTGGTTTTGTACAATGTCTTTCTTAGAAGATTGAAAACGGATTTTCTTTGGAAACTGTAGGTAGATCCAAAGTCAACGAACAACAAATTAGCAGCAATTGTTTAAAACCTTTTTCTAGTATAATCCAGGCCCAACATAAGATTCGTACCTTCTTAATAAATAAATATGAAGCATATGCGTGACAAAATATCGTCCGGTTAATTCCTAAACTTACATTTACAGGTCCCCATTTGATCCTTATGATAGAATTTGGGCGCCAACACCGCTTTCGACCGCAACTCTAACAAGTGCTGCCACTTCTATCAACACAACTGGTGCTGATAATCGACCACCGGAGATTGTCCTTCGGACCGCTTGGTCGAAGAAGGACATGGCTTTCTATGATATAAGCCTACCTTTTTCCGGAGTAACATTCTACATTGTTCTTTATTTCTCGGAACCACTAAGTCTTGCTTCCGACCAAAAGCGGTCTTTCTACGTTTACTATGAAAACAAGCAAGTGGGTCCAAGTATGATTGTGCCACCTTTCGGGGCAGTGACGCAAGCTGTTCTGAGGGCTGTGGTGGCGACTAAGCTTCCCTATCTGACATTTAAAGCTACACCAGACTCGAATTTGGACCCACTCATCAACGCTCTCGAGCTCTATGTCATTAGCAATAGTGGTGGAAACGGGACGAATTCAACGAGCACCGGCGGTGGTGGAGGCAGTCCTAGCACTGGCGGTGGTGGTGGCAGTCCTAGCACTGGCGGTGGTGGTGGCAGTCCTAGCACTGGCGGTGGTGGTGGCAGTCCTAGCACTGGTGGCGGCGGTGGTGGAGGCAAATCCGGTATTTATTCTTTTTCATAATCTTATAGGGTCTAATAATATGGTTCACTCTAACAATAATTTTGGTTTAAGTAAAATAAAGCGGTCTATGTTGATACCTACAATAATAAGGAAATAGGTTTGTTTAGTAGAAGAGAATGATATAACTATAGGCTTCATTTTCGTTGGAGAGTTGGTTGGTTAATTACTATGAAAGCTCGCAAAACTTTAATATCCATGAAAATACCATTAATGATTTTGTCTTTTTGGTCGGGGCTTGTAGCTTAGTGGTTTATAGATACTAATATCACCACAGTATTCATAAGCTGGATTCAAATCGGAAAATATGCGTGTAAAAGTTACACTCGTCGTATATTAAAGACAAATGATTTTGTCTTTACTAACGTGTATGAAGATAACATGTCACTCATCCCAAAATTACTTTAAGTTAAGCGTAATTTTTAGACGAGGGTTCCAAATATATATGCATTTTTAATAATATAAATAACTAAACCAATTCATTTGAAACAAAATTCACCAGCACAGTATATTATCTGTGAAGATCCAAGGTATTACAAAATTGAACGTTGCATTTGAAAAAAAAACTTGACTTTTGAGTTTCTCCGGTCTTCTACCAATTAAATTTTTATAATCAACCTAAAACAGAAAATTAAGATTTCTGCGTTACTTTTCTTTGTTTGAACGAGATTTTAGGAGAAAACAGTAATGGAAATGGAGAAACCACCAAAACCAGTAAAGACGGAAAATCTGCATTTTTATCAATTCTCAATATTCGAGTTCATGAAATAACTAATGAGCTTCTCCTTCTTTTTGGCAGAATAAAAATTTGAAAGAAAAACAAAAAACACTTAAAAAATTTGGGGACATTTTTAGAAAAATAACGTATTACGTTTTGTTTTATTAAAAGACCATAGTTTTAAAAAAAAAAATATATATATATATATATATATACATATATGAAAACAAGACAAAATCATTTATGAAAGCTTTTAAAATCAATGGTATAGGAAATAGGTATATATATCCAATATTTATTTAGCAGCTATATAATAATATAAAACTCACTATAATAAATCACACGCTCATGTTATGGAATTATGAAACTATTTGATAAATTAGATATATTCATTTAATAGATAGCATGGTGCGGGAAAAAAAAAACAGAAAATCATGCGTTGTTTTAGATGACGTGATGAAAATTATATATAAAGACTTCATTTAATAAATTAGATATCCACGTGAGAAGTAATATGTGTATGGGAAAAAAAACCACATGTCACGTAAAATGAAAAAGGATTAAACAGTTGAAATTGGTCGAAATTCACTCTTGTTCGTGGGACAAAGAAATATAGCTTTGTTATATTCATAGATAACTATTTTTTACTCAAATAATTAATGGTTTCACGTGGGATCGTTGGTTGGAGTCTAATTTGTGATAGTTTATGTATGAAGATTCTTCAGGGAAGTCTGAAGGAGAGAAAAGCAGCAACTTAGGTTTACCTCTTGGTATTTCAATCCCGTCGTTTTTTGTGCTTGGAGCTGGTGGTTGGACCGTCTGGAATTTTTTCATCAAACCCAAGCGCAGTCCCGAATCAGAAAGTATAATAATTTTAGAACTCTAAACTTATTACTCGATAGATATTATTGTCTATTTGAATTTCTGATATATTCTTTATCACATTAGTATAATTCTTGTGTTTAAGTAAAATTGACTTTGTTTTGTTGCAGGGCCACTCACCCAGCATTTTCATTTTGGGAATGAACAAACGATTACGGCAGGGAAAGTAGTAAACCCAACACAGACACAGATTAATTAAAAGACTTCAATCATCACCCTCTAATCTATGCTATTCGTTCTTTCTTTTTATTGGTTGCTTGGATTGTAATTTACTATTTGGGTCTTTTATTGGGTGTTGACACTAACACAGTACAAATACAAGACTATCATGTCTAAACATCATCAAGTAGACTCAAGGGGGTTCGTCCCAAAAGATGAGAAACATTTGGTGACAAGAAGATTGGCTTATTAATGGTGCCTACGATACTCTTTCGATGAGTGCGAGGATTCGCGATAGTCACGATCCCGAGAAGAGTGATGTCTTGATTTATCCGACGGCCCACCTGAATCCTTCAGTCTATCTCTTGACCGATGATGACTTCGATCTTTTGGTTTGTCTCTGTCCCTATCACTCTCCTTTTCAGAAGCTCTGCCTCTGTCTCTGTGAGACCTACCCCTGTCCCTCTCTCTACCTCGTTCCTTCTCTCTATCATTCTCCCTTTCTCTCTCTCCTACTTTACCTTTTTCCTCCCTTGAGTTTCCGAAAATTGGCTGACTGTTTGACTCAGTATTGCTCTTCTTGGAATCTGTAGCGTTTTCATGAGGCGTAGTAATCATTCCATCCTTAGACTCGTCATTAGCTGATCCGGGAGTACACTTCGTATCAACAGCATCGCCAACTGCCGGTAACACATCCTGTAACACAGTGGCAAAGTACTTCAAATCAAACTCTGACTAAAGCAAAAGAAGATGCACTCGATTTCACATTTTGCTGAACCGACAAAATAAGAGAAAGAACGGCTCTGCTTCAACCCTACACAACATGTAATCTGGCAATAACTATTCTGTTTGCTCCTATAAGAAATGAATTCAACATGATATGGAAAATAATCTCGTGCTTTTGCAAAAATCACAAAACCTAGAATCCTAGATAGCGATCTACCTCACCTTTGTAGCTGATTGAGCTTGAAAATTCCCGGATCTACTGGAAAATGTAAATGGCTTCCCATCCTTGCAAACTGAGATATACTGAGCCTTTGGAAGACTGTATAGATGAGCAAGAACTCTACACACTTCGTCAATACTAGATTTATCTGCATCAAACGCTTTCCACCAGGGTGGATTCTCTGGGAGAGGTACTTGAAACCTCCGGGCAGCAGCATACACGACCCCACAAGCCACAACCTCACTTCTGAACCTTACGCAAAGGGTTGTACGCAGACTGCATATATAGACATATCACGAGAGATCAAATAAGAGAAAAAACAGATATTGAGAAAGCATGACAAACATACTCAAATCGAAATAGAACAGTGCATATGTCAAGACATAGCTGATATGCCGAGCTTCAGCTGAAATGTAAGCTCTAAAACCTATTAACACAATGATGTACAGCTAACTATCAAGTAATCATATAAAATAATATCTATCTATAGCAAAATTTGAGGTTACCTATCATTTGCCAAATTCCAAGCTTCTTGTCTCAATTCTGGAGGTGTTTCAAGTGTGGCAAGGTAGTTTGATATGAACTTGTGAGGATGTTCAACATGACAAACAAAACCCATCTCTTTCAGTATATGTCTCTCAGTTCTGCTTAATTCAACTTTCAACTCAGAGAACTTCTGCAGAAAATCAACAAGTGGGAATAGGATGAGATACAAAAATGATGAACAAACAGCACTTCCAAAGAAAGCTGTTCCAATGAGTAAGAAAAAGATATATAAGTAACGGCAGTGCCTCAAATTTTTGTCTGCACGACACATAGACATGAAAATTATTCAATATGACAAGTATGCAATTGGTCATGTAATAGTGCAGTAGGCATACTAACCTTGGAATACAAATCCAGATGATCTATCAGTAAGTTCTCCCTACGGCACTCCATCCTGTGGAATACAATGATGACCTGTCTGGCTTTTTTAGGGTTTTCTTCCAATTTTGATGCAAGCCAGACACAGCTCGCAGCAACTATCTGTAAAAGTAAAGTAAACTCCAAAATCATTATGGTAACAGGCAGGAGTACACTGCAAAAGAATTTACATACTGAAACTAAATCCACTGGTATTCCTAAGCCCCTCAAGACACAGAGATAGAAAAAAGAAAACAACATAAGTACCTTTACATCAAATTTGGCAAGAGACTTCTTGCAATAGAATCGGTGGAAAAGAACCTGCCCAGTAGCCATAACTGCCTGGGGTCTAAAGACAAAAGTTAAGAAAATTACAGCTATGTGACATTTGAGCTTTGCAAATTATTGAGACCAAGGAAAGGATACAGTCCGAGCAATATTCCACCCTCCTGGATGAGATCACATCCATAGATTCTAAGTGTGATTTCGGTTGTTTCATCTATTCCATCTTTCCTGGAAGGTGAGGTCTTTATCTGCTCGTCTGTTAGGTAGAAGTTGTCGATTGCAGTGTAAATCATCAATCCACTTGACTGTTACCATCCAGAGAAGACAACAACACAAGTGGAATTAGATTCCAACACAGACAATAACCTTTCTAACCTTTCACATGAGTGAGCATAACTCACAATAGATTTCTATGCAAAGTTAAAAGTTAAATGTCAATTATGTTACTCTATTACAGCAATATATATATATATATATGAATTGAGAAAGTACACAGCACAATAAAGAATCGATGTAAGTATATATCCAGCACAGTAAATCGTGACAGTAGCAAAACTGAGAAAGAAACGAAGCTCCAAAACGATAAAGAATCAAACTTCTTTCACTAATTCCTATCAAGATCATAAAACCATAAGTAATTCACCAGTGTTGGTTCCTAATTAGATACAACAGTAAGAATAAGATTACCAATAGCTTGATTAAAACGAAATTGCTTTAAGATGTGGAAATCTGAGAGAGACGGCGGCGAAACAAAGCCACGGGGAGGCGATTCTGAGAGACGAAAGGAAGGGACACAATCGGGAGTCGAGGACGATGGGAGGTCCAAAGATGGAAAATTGAGAAACATAAAAACAAAAAACAAAAAAAAGGTAAAAGGGAAGATTGGGAAAAGTAAAAATACAAAAGAAATTGGGCTTACTTTCACTGGGCCCTAATAGGGCCTTTCAGACTCTTAAAAAAAAAAAGAGATATAAAAAAAAGTTTGGATGATTTTACAAAATGCCGATAGAGCGACAACAAAAATAAAGTTAGTTTGCTCCACTTCCCGGTCGCGAAGCAAGAACAATACTGCCAAAATCCAAATCCAAATTCCCCGATTTCCTCTGAACCAAAACCCTAAAACTCACCTACCTTCTTCTCGCTGGAGATGGCCTCTTCGATATCCCTGAACCCGACGAACCTTCTCCTCTCGTCTTTCTCCACAGGCAGAGTCCTCCATTTCCGCCCCTCCCGTTTCAGCCACAGACCGTCGTCTTGTCGTCAGACTCTGGTGGCTCAATTCGGTTTCAGACCAGGCTCGTTTCCGGACCCAAGCTTCTCTCTCGATTTGATCAAGGACCATGCCGAGAATCTTCTCTACACCATCGCCGATGCCGCCGTTTCGTCCTCCGACACTATTGAATCTGTCGCTGGCACTACCACCACTAACCAGAACAATGATTGGCTCTCTGGTATCGCCAATTACATGGAAACTGTTCTCAAGGTAGAAAAACGAAAAAAATTCTCTTTTTTCTTTCTAGGGAGGATGGATTTATGTTGCTGCATAATTGAATTTGGTTGGATTTGAGTTGTAGGTTTTGAAAGATGGGTTATCAACTTTACATGTACCTTATTCCTATGGCTTCGCTATCATTCTACTCACCGTGCTTGTTAAGGCCGCTACGTTCCCATTGACGAAAAAGCAGGTTTTCTCTTTGTTTCTATAACTGCTAAAGCCAAGATTCATTCACTTATCGTCGATTTTTTTATTGAAATGGTGGTTTATTCTCTACAGGTCGAGTCTGCCATGGCTATGAAATCTTTACAGCCTCAAATAAAGGCTATTCAAGAACGGTATGCCGGTGATCAGGTAAAAACCATTTCTTCGATACTGCGACATGGATTTTCTTTTTTACTTTCTGTTGTACAAAATAAAAGCATTTCCGGCTGTAATAGTTGCATCAATCATTAGTTCATAGGTTTAAGGAAAAAGTAGGAACTTTCATCATTGTGGAGTCGACTCTAATGAATATACCAAAGATTATAACTTTAATTTCTATGAATGTAGCCCTCTTGTTAAAACAAAGAGCTTACTAATTTTTTTTGTTCATCTTTGCAGGAGAGAATTCAGCTTGAAACTGCCAGATTGTATAAACTTGCTGGAATAAATCCCCTTGCAGGTACGGTTTGCTGCTTCAGATTTTCATTTGATTTTCCGTTTGAGATAGCAGTCAGGTCAAGAAAGGGATTTCTTTCTTAATTTCTTCCAGCATGTGGTCAAGCTAAAATTTTCATTTATCTATTAGGCTGCCTCCCCACCCTAGCCACAATACCAGTTTGGATTGGTCTATATAGAGCCCTATCAAATGTTGCGGATGAGGTACCTGCAAAAAATTATATCTTTTTGTTTCTGTAAATGCCTCGAGATTTTTTCTGACAAGTTGTTTGTTGGATGCTTGTTTCTAACTTTAAGGGACTCTTAACGGAAGGCTTTTTCTGGATTCCTTCTCTAGCTGGTCCAACAACTGTTTCTGCAAGACAGAGTGGCAGTGGAATCTCATGGCTGTTCCCTTTCATTGTAAGTATCAACCTTGAATCTCGATAATAAGTTGTGTGGATATTTTGAAATGGAATCTAGACTAGACTCCTTGTTCTTGTTAACTCTTGTTCACTTTACTTACTCAAGCATATAAAACTGATTGAAGAGGGCCTGAGTTGAGAGGTGTTGGACGTCATTGCTGATGTCTACAAATTTCTATTTTATTTCTCAGGAGGGACACCCACCTCTCGGATGGTCAGACACTTTAGCATATCTTGTCTTACCTCTATTGCTCATCTTCTCTCAGTATCTCTCCATTCAGATTATGCAGTCCTCGCAGTCGCAGGTATAGCATTTTCTGGCATATGTGATAGTCTAGTTCGTAGTTACCTCTAGCTTGAAAAATAAGCTGGTTATGAAAATATGTGAATTGGTGCATGTCCCCAAAGCTCATTCAGTTAGCTAAATTTGACTGACAACAAATCCTTTATGCAACATAGAAATTAGTGGTGTGCCATTTATTATCATCATGTCTTTTCTCAGAGTAATGATCCAGCCATGAAGAGCTCACAAGCGGTGACGAAGCTTCTTCCGCTGATGATTGGCTATTTTTCATTATCAGTTCCTTCTGGTTTAAGTCTTTATTGGTGAGCAGCAGCAACTGGTTTTGCGTATTTTCGTGGAGTTTCAGCTTTCCACTTTCTTTTCTTTTCAGTTTGAAGAATGCTTTTGCAGGTTGACAAACAACATTTTGAGCACAGCACAGCAAATATGGCTTCAAAAATATGGTGGTGCCAAAAATCCGGTGGAGAAGTTGACTAATTTGGTCATGAAGGAAGATAAAACTCAAAAAGTTGAGAAGTCTATGTCAGAACCGCTAGTTCAGAAGTCTGTTCCAGAACTGAAAATATCAAGAGAGAAGGGTGGTCAAAAAGTGACCTCAGATGGGCCTAAGCCTGGTGAAAGGTGACTAAATCTTCTGAAACCTCTCATTCGTTACTAGAAGCTATTTGTTGTTTAACACATCGATGTAATTCCCAGGTTTAGGCTGCTCAAAGAGCAAGAAGCAAAGAGACGTCGAGAAAAAGAAGAGGAGAGGCAGAGAGCTGAAGCAGCTCTGTCAAATCAAAATACAGTTGATGTCGCTGAAGGAGATAATGAAAAAACCGAACTTTCTGCAGTAGAAGAAACAGCTGATGGCTCTGTCGCTGTGAATGGGAAACCAGCCATTCAAAAGGAGGAGACTACGAATGGTAAATTCGGCGTAGGCCATGATACAGAACAACAACATTCTCATGAAACATAGAAGAACACCAAAGGTGAAGCCAAACAAAGAAAGATGATTTGAGATTTGAATAAGACAGGAGGAGGAATCTCGGTACTCGACCTTAGCCCCTCTGCGACAAAGTTTGAAGTCTATAGATCTTAAGAGTGGGAACACTGTTTAAGGTTTAGAGTTTGTGCAGAGACCATAGGAAATGGCCAAATGGGTTTTTGTAAGTCATAGAAGCTTGATTCATGTTCCTTATATTCTCATGTATAAGCTTATCCTCATTAATTTGTTTTGCTCTAATACGACAATAGAAATACGTTTATCCTCATTAATTGGTTTTGCTCTAATACGACAATAGTTTACACGAACCTATGAGACTTGTCTGCATCAATGAATAAATTTGAAAAGAAGATGCAAACAATATCAGGAACGAGGCCTGTAAATATGGTGATGGATCGAAGGCAACACACCGTATCGTAACGGATGATTTTGTCTGCAAACTCGATAAACAGTTTAACACTGATCTTTCTGAATGCTGTTTGGTTAAGTAATAAGTGTCAAACGCAGTGGGATAAAATCAAAATCAGGAACGCAAAAAAAGATTGAGGATGTTCTTAAAATAAAAGCTTGCCAGAGAAAGGGAAAATGATGTTGAAATCAAAAAGCAAAAAAAAACACCTAAGATGCCAAAGGGTAGTACAAAGGTTGCAGCCGCACATCAGTATTCAGAATTAGAGATGACATCGTCGATCTTTAGAATCATCTTAACGACTTGAGTTGCGAGTAAAATCTGCTGCTGCTTCCCGATCAATGTTTCAAACACATTTTGCTCCCTCATATCGTTTGTTCCCACGTCATTGCAATCTATCCCATAGAAGGGAATATTCTCCTGTTTCAGAATATACCCACAAAGGCCAATTTTTGTTCAATCACGGAACAAACAAATTCAATGGCAAAAATAGATAATAAGCTCTTCAATTACTTACCTTAAGTTGCTGAGATTTAACCGCAGAGAGTGTCTCAATCGGCTGTAATCCACTGTTCTCTGCAAGAGCCATAGGGACAGAGTCCAAAGCTTCTGCAAATGCCCTGATTGCATACTGCATAGAGGGAAGCATTTATATATAACATCTCTTTGGCGTTAAGATTTGTGAAATAAATGATTTCACTTCAGACTTAAAGAGAAGAGGGAAGATAATATTTTACCTGCTCAACGCCAGGGTATTTATCAGCAGCTGCATCAACCGCAAGTGAGCATGCAATTTCAGCTGCACCACCTCCATATACAATTGATTTGTTGCGGATGAGATTCCTAGCCACACACAGAGCATCGTGGATACTACGCTTCGTTTCTTCTATCATCATTTTGTTACCTAAACCATACCCCATAATAAATTGTTCAATCAGTCAGTCAATATCTTTGTCCACCATATACTTCAGTACATCTATGTATTTCTCTCATCAATTAGAATGTCAAAACATGTTGTTAACAATTACAAAAGAAAAGGCTATAAGTACCTCCACGGATGAAAACAGTGACAGCTCTCGAGTTTGCACAGTGCTCAATATACAGCATTCGTTCTTTTGTTGTGCCAAATGATTTTTCACGAACCAAGCCCGCCTAAACATATGAAGAAATGTGGGGATTCAATGGTCTGATTAAAGCATATTTAAAATTCCAGTCATTTTACTTGCACCACCTACTGAAAGTAAATAGTACCTTCCCTAACTTCTCTGTGGTCAACTCCTGGAATCTTGGAACAATTCTGCCGCCTTCATAAAGACAAATATCCTATCAGCTCTACACAACTGATTAAAAACACCAGCAGTACATACTTGGAGTAATGTATTTACCTGTGGCTATTGCGATAAGTTCTAATTCAACACCCCCCACCCATCTGACAGCCGGCAAATTCCTGTGCATCAATAGATGGTTTGCCTCATCATCGAATCCCCATTGGCAAATAACCAGTGTAGCACCAACATCCTGCAATTTTAAGGCATAAGGATCATACATAAATCATATCATAAAATGCATATCGGTAACTAATCTCCATTGTCAAAAGATAAACCTTCTCCAGTAGTTCACTCAACATCCGAATGATAATGAAAATATAAAAAAATTAGAAACCGACCTTGCACTTTTTAACCATCTCATCAAAATATTGCTGCTCTTGCTTGCGCAATGTCTCAAACTTTTCCACTGTGTCAATGTCCACCTTATGCTTAGTCTTCGGCTTCGGTGGCTCAAAGGGGCAAGTCAAAATGGCAATGTGGGCATCTTCAATTTGCTTTGGCATTTGTGGATGACTCATGTCTTTGTCAACCAGTATTCCATATATAAGCTCAGTGTCCTCCAACTTTCCCCCGACTTTACCCTCTACTTTTATCAGATCTAAGTTAACATCCCTCCTCTCTAAATCCGCAACAGCAAGAACTGCTTTTACAGCAATCTCAGCTAAACTGCGCTTGCATCGATTCACACTGTTGCAATGAGCAAAACAAAAAAGTTAGGACAGTATTCTAGAAAACCATATAAAAAATATGTAAAAACTATTGATAGGTAAATCAAACATTAAAAGGAATATTACATCTTCGAGGATAGAGTAGTCATGCATGTTTGAACCAGTGGCTCGAAATTATTAACGTCGAATTCAAACTTTTGAGCTATACGCTCCAAATGCTCAACTGCCACTCTAGAAGCCATCTCATATCCTTCAGCGATACGGATAGGATGAATTCCCCTATCTAATTGACGTTCAGCTTGCTCCAGAAGTGCACCAGCCATGACAACAACACCTGTTGTGCCATCACCAATTTCATAATCCTGACTCCGTGACAGCTCAACCATAAGTTTTGCAATCTGGTTGTCAACATCCATTTGCTCCAAGATGGTTGCACCATCGTTTGCTGGAAAAACAAAGTTGGAAATGTTATAAACAAAAGAGCAAAAACAAAGTATGCTTCACAGAAAAAGATGCGATTATTTAGGGTGAAGCAGCTGTTACCAATTAACAAATCTTGAAAAACTGCTAAGTGAAATGAGCTCAGTTTCAATAGACATTGCAAGGCAAGAATGAAAAAAAGAGCTTGATTTGAATATGATTCGTAAGACAAAGTTTACATCACGTGATGATTTCAGCAATTTCCGTAATATTACAAGAAAAAGAAACCGACTTTTCAATTCAACGCTACCAAATGATGAATTCATTAGCAGTTAAGCTGCAGAAGAAACTACTTGAGCTGCTCAGCTAAGCTCGCAGACATAACGAATCGATTTTCAAATAACAAACAGCGAAAAGCTAGATGGATCCATTCATCAAACTGCTAAACCAACACAGTAAACCCTACTCAAGTAGACAAGAATTAAAAATAAAATCCAAAAGCAGATATGAAATCAAAAGGTGAGAAACGAACTGATGGTGACGTCTCCGTCAGGTCCCTGGAGCATCTTGTCCATTCCCTTAGGTCCGAGAGAGGATCGAAGGATCCGAGCCACAGCTTTGCCAGCAGCAATATTGGCTTTCTGAGCATCGATGCCTCTAAGACGCGTCTTTTGATCCTGCTCCCTCAGTATAATGAACGGACGCCCGAACTCATCGAACGCCAGCGCCATTTTCGAGCTTTAACTTTCCTCGATCCGATCGAAGTACAGATCTTGGTCTTTCTCACGCTGCACTAAGAGAGAAAAAAGTTGAAATGGAGGAAAAAACGAGAAGAAGAGTGTCTCGAAGCTTTGACAGCGAAAATGGTTGTGTAAAACCCTAACCTCGTTGTTGATGGCAGAATCGTAAATCGAAGCTGATTCAAGGGCCTGACAAAATATTTGGGCTTTCAGCTTAAAGCCCATTTTAATATAGAAACCTCTATGATACAATATGAATGTTTTCTACTTTTTCCAAGTTTAAAATGTTTTTCTACTTTTTTCTTTGTTTTATCAACTTATAATTTAATTAACTTAGCTTTAGAACACAATTATATATGCATTCGTTTTATAATTTTTAGCGATTGTATAAACTAAAATATCCATATTGTAGAGTTTCGTTTTATTTTGTTCATCAGCGAATGAAAAAAAAAAAAATTGAATGAAATGGTCTCATCATAATAAATCAACTCATTTGCATGTTACCATTTAAAATCTATATCTTAGCAAATCCATTTTTAGGTAATCCAGTCGAGCTACATTGGATTGAACGGTAATCCTCTATTGTCGTTGAAACGTTTTCTATTTTATTTTTGTTTCAATCACACAAAGACAACTATATATACACATTCAAATCCATCTCCTCCCCAATCATCACAATCTCTAAACCTCAAACCCTAAACCAAATTAAAAGAAGAGCTAAGGAGAGAGAAGAATGGGTCGCCAAAACGCTGTCGTAGTCTTTGGCCTCGTGTTCTTGGCCGTCCTCGGCCTCGTCGCAGCTGCCTCCTCTCCATCTCCTTCCGCGTCGCCATCCAAAGCTCCGGCTGCCTCCAAGACTGAGGTCGAAGCTCCAGTCACCAATGACCAAATTGGAACCACCGACGACGATGCAGCTGCTTCTCCTGGTGATGGTGATGTGGCAGTGGCCGGTCCTTTAGGAAGTGACTCCTCTTACGGTAGCAATGGACCCTCAGAGCAAATGCCCGAAGATCTTGGCAGCAGGGCGGCCGCTCTTAGTGTTTCTGCGGTTGTCGTTGGCGTTACATCCATCGCCGGTTCTTTCTTGTTTTTCTGAGGTGTGTATTATTATGAGAATGTTATTTTGAAAGAATAATATATATGTATGGATGATTGTGATGATCTTGTTGTATTTTGTTTCTCAATTGTTATGAGGAACGTTGTATTCGTAATAAAACTGAAAAAGAAAAACGAAACTATTCGATCAAAAAAGAAAAACGAAACTTTCCAATAGCAATGGATAAAATACAGAATTACGGATTGAATAGTATACCCATTTTTCACGTTTTCGAACACGTGTGAATTATGTATATTTTTTATAAACATTTTCATATAGGAAAACTTTTACGAATGACGGCGGTGAAGTTGATCGTCAAAATTCTATGCAGTTATCACAATGTTATTATTATTTGATGGTAAACTTCCCCGCAGCTATTTTGTGACATGTTTCAAATTGGTGATGACAAATTTAAAATAGAGTTCTGAAATGAACGGATTGTATCCGTCTCCATATGTTAATAATTTTACATGACATCGGATTCTGACGGAAACATTGTTATTCTCTCTGTTTTATAATATATATAAGATGTTTTAGCTAAAAAGCATAAAAATTAAGAAAATTAGTTTTTTTTTTTAAAGTATCATTCAATGTATGAATAATAAGCCATTCAACCAATTATGAAAAAAACTATATGATATCATTGGTTACACATTATTTAGTAAATCTAAATTAAATTGCATAGAAATGTGAGAACGGATTATATTTTAATAAAAAAATTAATCTCTAAAACATCTTAAATTTTAAAACAGAGTATTATTTTTATGACTTTTCTAGTAAATGTTGCTTATTGAAAAATTTTTAATTATAAATAGAATTATAAGAAAAGTAACAATTTTTTTTGTTAAGTGGACTGCAAACATTTGGTCATTCATTCAAACGCCAATGATATAAATGTAATAATAGGTACTATTTCCATTAATTTACATCGATCAACCTAATATGAATGAATATAGTTTTCTCTTCACAACAAAAACAAAAATTACATTATGGAATTTGTGGTCACACACCAGCTTCTGGGTTGGATTTGGGGATCTTCCACTTAACAAGCTCAGCGAGGGACCCATCAACGTGTGAAGAAAGAGCCGTACGCGTAGTGTATATATTGTTGTTTTACTCTCTTGGTCCTAACTCAACTAACACCTCTTTTCTTTTTCTTTTTCTTTTTCTTTTCTTCTTCGATCTCTTTTCTCTCTTTAGGATCTCTTTAGTCCTATTTATCAAAATATAACGACGTATTTGGGGATATTCCAAGCAAGTATCAACCATCTAAAGTACCACCCTCATGTCATCTATCATACTCGATAGAGAAAGTTCCACAATTACGCAATCGTCCGGATATTCGATATTCGCAAAATTAGTTTTCAACGATCTAAAAGATATATAAGCTTTCCAAAACGAGCATGTAAAAAGTGCCAATTAATATCCAGGTAATGATGATGTTTGTGGATGAGTTATGGAATTTAAAATAAAAGAGCCAAAAAGACCAAAAAACATATGAGAGTGCTCTTCGAATTTGACAGCTAGAGAGGAAACGTATGGCAAGATATTTTTTTTTGTAAAGTGTTGTTCTTCTATGATATTATATTTCTCGTTTTAAGTTAAATAAACCAAAGAAATATCTACCAGCTGTTTCACTTTAACTAAACCTGAAGATAGAGATATTATGATTAAACAAGATCAACTAAATAGGTTTTGAGACTCATAATCTTTTTGCCGCCTTATAATTTGCGAGAGTAATTTGCTATTGATAGCTCTGGTTCTAACCCAACTACTATATTGATAAGTGCATGTTGAAATCATAGTGGAATAAACAAGAAGTTAAACAATCATTAAGTTAAAAAAAAACTATTCAACAACCACCATTCCCCTTCCGCCTCCAATTCCTTCCACATTTCTTCTCTTCTACTCAACGTATTCTTGTGTCCTTCCATGTTTACTATAATTTTATAAACCTCTCGTCTTAATTTTGGGTTCTGGTTTGATTTGTGCAGAATGATGATGCAACATATATGGAAGGGATGCTGCAATTCGTCGACCACTCGTTTTCTAATTTCCCAACTAAATGGATGTCGATCTAAAATACGCTCGATTTCTAGAATATCCGACAAAAAAGAAAACCGAATAAGTTACTTCCCTTAAACAAACAATAAGCCCAGCTCCAACAGTTAACATAAAAAACCATGAAAAATGTATTGCCCTTAAAACAAACAATAAGAATCCTAGCATTCAAAGTACTTAACATCAAGTCCAAGATCGTACACTTTCATTGTTTCTTCTGAAGTTCTAAATTTTTTAAATTTCATTCCAAAGGGGTAAAAAACATGGTTTCTTCCCATAGGAATCACCTTCTCGACCTCGCCTTTTCCAAGAAGCTCGATGACCTGGATCTTGTCCCGAGCATCGTGTTAGGATAGGGAAGACATGTAAAGAACCTATATATAGTTGTTGTTATTTAGGTTTCAGGTCCTTCTCTTTTGTAGGTATGGACCAAGTTGGTTTCGGATTGGTCGATCTTTCACTAACATAATTTTTTTTATTTTTTTTATCTGTGAATGTCAGCAACAATTACTCTTGTTGGTGTAGACAAATGAACTTTTTTTGTTTGTTAGTATGATATGATAGACCATATGGCAAAGTGTAGCTCGTGTAATAGCCAATCTGCTTCCCTTATTACAAATCAAATTGTAGGTTCTTCGAAACATATGAGAAAGACGCAAGAGCCTTCCTACCAACCTTTCACTACTCTCCTAGTCCACTCCTGATAAAGACAGACCTTTCCTATTTGTATTTTTTTATGAATCGATTTGGTTACGGCTAATAAATGTGGCTCGGTTTTGACCCCATTCATTGTGTCTCTTTTTAACAAGCAACTTTCCAGCAACGATGTGACAAATCTCTAATCCTTTTTCCAAGTTCCCACTCCTGCACTCACACCCATTTATTACTACTATTGATCACAATTATTCAACATACCCAAAGTGCGTCTACATCTTCATAAACCTCATTGTTTAGCTCATAATCAATTGGGTCCTACTCTCTCCTTGACCCATGCGCTATCTTCCAACCTCATCAATAATGCTGTAACACAAACCCAATCTCGTCCTTCTTTTTCCTTGATTTTGAGTTCTTGTTTTTACCCCCCACAAACACACCATTGGGTATTTGACTATTTGCTCTAATTTACCATAATGACGTCGGTCGCCTATAAGTACAAATGTACAATCTTTTTAAGTTAAAACACCCCCCAAAAAAAAAGAATTAACTGATACAGATCGAGACATTTTCGAAACAACGCTCTGTACTTACCTGCCACGTGGCGAAATCTCTCTGCACGACGCGCTTCTATATATATATTTACATATATCTAGATATCACTTCATCATCGTCGTCTTCACTCACACACACAGAGCTAACTTCTCTCACCAACGTATACACGCTTTCAAGAGAAAGAGAAACTTAACGAGCATGAGGGTTATCTCATGGCTGTTCGATTCGGAAGATTCTTCCCAGGGAAGACGAATTCCAAAATCTCCGAAGCATTTGGATTCCGGCGACAGCGCCACGTCATCGTCATTGAGCGAAGCCACCGGCTCTAGCAGCCTCCATAGCAGTCTCTCTCTCCAGACTCTCCCTTCCGTTCCCTCCCTTCAGAGAATCCCCTCCGACACTCTCGCCGTCACCGTCTCTCACTCCGTCACCTCCTCGTTCAAACTCCGGGAACGGAGTCTCCCCGTCACTTGTCTCGCCGTCAACGGCGGTTACCTTTTCGCCGTATCCGGACACGAAGTAAGCATCTACGATCGCGCCATGTGTGCTCATCTCGATACTTTCAACGGCCAGGATCCTTTTTCGGGAACCGTTAAATCTGTCGGTTTCTCCGGCGAGAAAATCTTCACTGCTCACCAGGACGGGAAAATCGGAGTTTGGAAACTAACGGCGAAAAGTGGTTACAAACAGTTAACGACGCTTCCCACATTAAACGACCGTTTGCGACGTTTCGCCCTCCCCAAAAACTACGTTCAAGTACGCCGTCACAAAAAACGTCTCTGGATCGAACACGCGGACGCCGTTACCGCTCTCGCCGTTAATAACGGCTTCATTTACTCCGTCTCTTGGGACAAGACCTTGAAAATATGGAGAGCCTCGGATCTTCGTTGCAAGGAATCAATCAAAGCCCACGACGATGCCATTAACGCCGTCGCCGTCTCTGCTAACGGCACCGTTTATACTGGATCCGCGGACAGGCGTATCCGTGTTTGGGCGAAACCCGCCGATTCGAAACGCCACAAGTTAATCGCGACATTGGAAAAGCACAAATCGGCGGTTAACGCTCTGGCATTAAACGACGACGGATCGGTCTTGTTCTCCGGTTCGTGTGACCGGTCGATTTTGGTTTGGGAGAGAGAAGACAGCTCCAATTACATGGCGGTGAGGGGTGCTTTGAGAGGACACGACAAAGCAATACTTAGCTTGTTCAACGTCTCTGATTTGCTCCTCAGTGGATCTGCCGATCGGACTGTCAGGATTTGGCGACGTGGAATCGATTCCAGTTATAGTTGCTTGGAGGTTCTCTCCGGTCACACGAAACCGGTTAAGTCGCTAGCGGCGGTTACAGATTCGGAGTTAGACGGTGTCGTTTCGATCGTTAGTGGAAGTCTTGATGGTGAGGTTAAATGTTGGAAGGTCTCCGTCACCAAATCGGATAATTCGGTTTACACGAATCTCGTTTTATGAATTAATTTTATTTGTTTTAATATTACAACTTATTATTGTTTGGCGAACAATTTGGCGTTTTTTAACCGTACTTACAATACAAGAAATTATTGCAATACGTGCCACAAGAGAGTTGCTGAATATATTTGTGTGCATATAAGAGCATCTCTGATGGTAAGGGGTTTTTACCAATTTTTTATTTATAAATTTTGATAAAACGAAAGTTTAGAACCTCTACAAGAATCTTTAATTTTTGACTTTTCTAATGGTAGAACTTTAGGGTTCTTAAAAACAAAATTAAATTTTCTTTTAAGTTTAGTTTATTTTGTAAAAAATTATAAATATACTATATTTTATAAAATCAAAATTATATTGTATTTCATGAAGTTTAGAATTTTAGAATCTTAAAAAAAAAAATTAATATGTAAAAATTCTAATTCATTAATACGTAAAAAAAAGTTAAAAATTTTAAAGTTTGAAGTTAAGAAAAAAATTAAAACAAAAAAAAGTTAAGAATTTTTTTTTTAAATTAAAGTTAAAAAAAGTAAAAAAAAAATTCTGGCAAAAAAAAATTTCAGCGAATTAAATATTAACACGTGGCTAAAAACCTTTTAAGAATCGGTTCTAAAAATTTTTATTTAAGAACCGGTTCTTAATTATTATAATTATTATTATTTTATTATTTTTTTGTTAAAAACCCCTCGAGATCCCCGTGGGAGTTGGTCTAAGGGTGCTTAATAACGTTAAAAGAATATAAGAGGTCATTAATGGTTAGAAATAGTAATGGATTAAAATTGGACAAGTGGGCATACCTGCACATGGTCTTCAGGCGTAAAAATGAAGATGCTCATTGCTGACTGCCTGTGTCACCTTGAAACCTGGAGAAATCTATCTGTTGATGTTTGATAAATTTATGTCTTCTGTATCAGATTCCTTATAGTTTCGTGATTGGTTGTCAGAAAAAATATACTTTAAAATTATGTTTCAACTGTTTTGATGTAGGAATAAAGATCATTATGATATTCGCATGCAAAAGTCCATATGAACCAAAGTGAGATTTATCAAGACAAATATTGGGTTACGCCCAAAACAATAAGTCAACAGGCCCGTGATGGTGGATAAGATATTATAACTGTGCTAACTTTATAATAAAAAAAAAAGATCATTTGATGTATTTTTTAAAATCAAAGTGGGATTTATCAAGACAAAAGGTACTTTATTAGTTGTTTCATCTCTCCTGCTGGTGAGAGAGTTCGAGAGGATAAGAGCATACTATAATAAGTTTTAATATTGAAGAAACTAACCAAATCATGACAATTTGTACTATAATATTATTAGTGTATCACATCTAGATTTAAATCCGTATAATAAATGTTATTAGCAAAAACAATATACATATTGAAGGAAATTATGAGTATGTGATACGTATCGTCAAAATCTGAACTTGTTATATCAATATAATATCAGTATAATCAATGTCGGTTCAATACTTTTTGGGGTTCTTAGACAATAAAAAAATATTTAGTGGTTCCTGAGCAATTAAAAGATTTTGGGTTCTTAGGCAATAAAAAAAAATTTGAAACCCTTTTTTAATGTTATTTTTAATCCAAAAACTATGGACTCCAGAACTCAAGTTTCATTGCCCTGACGGCCCTGAATATAATTATTACACATTACTCTGAATATTAGTTTTGTTATTAAAAAAAATACAATATAGATTTCACTGGTTTGTTTATCAATACAGTATTTGTTCTTAGCTTTTCATAAAACTCTTGATTCTATAGAAAGGATTCTAGCTACGAGATCATTATATGACTGGTTTACAAAATGTCAAAATGGGATCTTACAATGGAGGTCGAATGGTAAAGGTATCAGACCTCGACCTTTAATAGCATTCGAATTATTGAATAAACTTTCACTTACAGACTGTAATCCATTAACTGAGAATAATACACAAAGCAAGATATCTCTCTTTCATATAGGTTGACCACAAAAATGGAATTAATAATATTTTTTACATAAAACAAGAAATTACCAATTAGTATCAATTTAAAGGAAGCAAAATACTTGGAAAAAAACAAAGAAAACATAGTTGAAGAGGCCGACAAAGAAAACAAGGGCGACTGATACAATACACTATATTTAATATTTTTGGTCAAACAAGTACAATTTTGAATAGTTAGCATGTATCATTTTGCTGACTTATTACAAATATATGTATATATATATATATAGACGTCGCCTTTACAACTAAATATACAAGACTGGGAGTTTTCAATTAAACTATCTTTTACAAAGTTTTAATGATATTAGATAATAGTCTGCAACAACAATTATTTTTCCAAAGCATTCCTCACTAGTGGTGGCATATCAAAATATGATCAATAGTTTTGGGGCTTTTGTAATAGATCTAGAGGAAATACTACATTTATTTTTGGATTACAATTTTGAAAAAATATGACACTTTTATTTACTATCCTGTTTTTGTATAAGGTCTACCAAGTTTTTGTGTATTGCTTGATGAAAACGTACATATGTCCAACTCTGCTTAACTCGATCAAAAACAGATTATATTAAGTGGTAAATACCGCCACCACTACATCACTTAGAGTTTCAACATCATTATACGCGTATTTAAGGTTGACTTATAATTTTTTCAAAGTCATCGGCATCTTCTTCAAACAAATTCGAGGTCACTCAAATTGATTATTCTTTCGGATTCGAGTAAGGGAACACATTCTCAACAACAAGAACACATGTCTTTTGTGTTAAGATCCGACAATGTATATCTATTAAGAGATAATGAGTTTATTGGGCTTTGTATAGTTAAGTTTATATTTTATCATTGTATAAATAGAGTAATGTCTTCTTTTGTAAACCCTAATCAGAAATATACAGAATTTCAGAGAATTTTCTGATTGCTTGAGATTGCTTTAATCGGTGGAGAAACCTTTTGAGATATATTTGATTTTGAGAAAATATGAGATTTCAGAATCGAGGTATTATGTGTTCCTATTGTTCGAAATATGGTCATGATATGAGATCATGTTATCAAGTATATGGATATCCAGATTGGTGGCTGGAGAAGTACATACGATTTGGAGGTGTTAATTATGAATCTACGAAACGTGTGTTACACACTGCAAAACGTGTGTCACAGGCGTCACAGGTTGATCCACAAGCTGTGACAGAGCTCAAAAAAGATCAATGGCATAAGCTTGTTCGGCTACTTGATTCTAGATTAGAGACAACAAATCGTGTGAGTGATAACAACTATACAGATGAGTGGATTATTGATAGTGGTGCGTCGCACCATATGACGGGTACATTGAGCGGCATGTTTGATGTGCATCAAATCTCACCGTGTTTGGTGGGTCTGCCTAACAGGAGTGTTGTTGTTGCTGATAGACAAGGAAGTGTGGTGTTGACAGAGAAGTGCACTTTGACACATGTGCTTTTTTTCAAGGAACTCAAATGCAATCTCATCTCAGTGTCACATGCTATTGATGAGATGAATTACATTGTGTTGTTCTCTAAGCCAATGTGTGTATTGCAGGATATTACGTTGCATATTCCGATTGCAGTAGGTGAAAGGAAAGATGGGCTGTATTTTCTTCAAGGTACTCAAAAAATTTTGAATGTGGCGAAGTTCAGTAAGTTGGGGTCTTTGGAACTTTGGCATAAAAGGATGGGACATGCCTCTGAAAAGGTTATTAGGAGATTGCCAGAAGTGGATCAAAAGAGTGTTGGAGTTTCTGATTGTGATGTATGTTTTCGAGCAAAACAGTGTCGTAATGTCTTTCTCGTGAGTACGGAGAAAAGCAAGGAGTGCTTTGAGATGATTCATTGTGATCTCTGGGGACCGTATCGAACACCGAGCTTGTGTGGGTCCTCTTATTTCTTAACTATTGTCGATGATTATTCTAGAGCGGTGTGGGTGTTTCTTCTTGTTGATAAAACACAAGTTCAGAAAACTATGGTAGATTTCTTTGCTCTTATTCAACGACAGTTTGAGAAACAGGTGAAAGTCGTGCGAAGTGACAATGGTAATGAATTCATGGCTATGAAGGAGTATTTTCGCACATCAAGAATAATTCACCAAACTTCGTGTGTGGGAACTCCTCAACAAAATGGGAGAGTGGAGCGAAAACATCGACATATACTAAATGTGGCACAAGCGTTGAGGTTTCAAGCAAATCTACCAATAGAACTTTGGGGTTACTGTGCTTTGAGTGCTGCGTATCTAATCAATCATACGCCTTCTATGTTACACAGTGGTAAGAGTCCTTATGAAATCATCTTTGGGAAAACTCCTGCCTATAGTGAGATACGAGTTTTCGGTTGTCTAGCGTATGCTCATAATCAAAAACGACATGAAGATAAATTTGCAAGTAGAACCAGAAAATGCGTATTTTTGGGATATCCTTATGCGAAGAAGGGTTGGAACTTATTTAATTTGGACACACATGAGGTTTTTGTCTCTCGAGATGTCACTTTTATTGAGGAACAATCCCCATATTTGGAGCTGAAAGATGTACAGGTGGATGAGCCTCCTAATTCTGATCAAACGACGTTATTTGTGGATGATAATGTTGGATTTGATGATATAATTCCTGCTTTGACAAGAGATACAGTGACACAGACTCCAGCTGTGTCAGACAAGGTTGGAGAAGAAAATATGCAAGCTATATCAGAAGGAATACGTGATATGTTGGGAATTACAGTGCCACAGACTGAAACTGAATCGATTACACAGTCTGAGAATGTCGACGAGTGTCGACCGACACCAGCCAGTATCGATCGACACCATGAGAATGTCGATGGGTGTCGACCGACACCAGCCCAAAAACCTGGTGGATCAACCTGCTTCAGTGATAGAACATGCATCGGTAACACATGCTGAGACTGTGCAACATCAACAGCCTACATCAACAGAAATTTTGGGGCGAGGAATGCGAAGGAAACAAGCTCCTGCCAAGTTATAAGATTTTATGTGCAATACTACATTTACAATGGATGCATCCACTGTGAGTCAGGAATTGAGTAATGATTATGGTATTGAGAATTATGTGAACTGTGAGAGGTTCTCTGTGTCACACAGAGCGTTCCTGTGTAGTATAACATAAGGAGTTGTGCCGAAATTTTTTGTTGAGGCTATGAAAGATCCGCGATGGAGAGAAGCTATGAGACTGGAGATTGAGGCTCAGGAACGAAATCAAACATGGTTGATTGAACACTTACCACCATGTAAGCATGTCATTGAGTGTAAGTGGGTTTACACAATCAAGTATAATGCTGATGGCTCGATTGAAAGGTATAAGGCGAGACTTGTAGCATGTGGCAATCGCCAGAAAGAAGGGATTGATTATTCTGATACATTTGCTCCTGTGGCAAAGATGAGCACATTTCGATTGGTTCTTCAAGTGCAGCTGGGAAAAATTGGGAGTTGCATCAGATGGATGTGCACAATGCGTTTCTTCATGGAGAGTTAGATGAAGAGGTGTTTATGAGGGTACCTCAGAGTTTTGGTGCTTCTAAGAAGGGTATGGTATGTCGATTGCGTAAGTCATTGTATGGTTTGAAACAAGCTCCGCGATGTTGGTTCGCGAAACTTTCGAAAGCACTCTTGAGCTATGGTTTTACACAGAGTAAGGCAAATTACTCTCTTTTCTCGTTAGTTCGTGATAAAGTTCACTTGCACGTTCTAGTATATGTGGATGATCTTGTGATAACAGGGAGCTCTCCAGAAGTGATACATAAGTTCAAAACGTATCTAAGTAACTGCTTTCATATGAAGGATTTGGGAAAATTGAAGTATTTTCTTGGTTTGGAAGTTGCGAGAAACGCATATGGGATATATTTATCACAAAGGAAGTACGCTCTGGATATTATTTCTGATGTTGGTTTGCTTGGTGGTAGGCCAGTAGAGTTTCCGATGGAGCCGAACCATCAGTTGGCGAAATCGACGAGTAAGGTTCTTGCTGATCCGGAGAAGTATCAAAGACTGGTTGGACGACTGATCTATCTGGCTGCGATTAGACCAGATCTTGCTTACTCGGTTCACATCTTGTCTCAGTTTATGCACAAGCCAAGGGAGGATCATTGGACGGCTGCATTGCGAGTGGTTCGTTACTTAAAAGGATGCCCAGGACTAGGAACTCTTTTGAAAGCTGAATGTGATTTTCATCTTACAGGTTGGTGTGATTCGGATTGGGCTGGGTGCCCTATTACGAGACGATCTTTGAATGGATGGTTGATACAATTAGGTAATTCTCCTGTGTCATGGAAGTCAAAGAAGCAAGATGTTGTATCTCTTTCTTCAGCAGAAGCAGAGTATCAGGCTATGGTAGCTGCGTTGAAGGAGTTAAAGTGGATAAAGAGTGTGTTGTCACCTATGGGTATCACACATTCTGGTGCAAGGGATATGTATTGTGATAGCCAATCTGCGCTTCACATTGCAGCAAATCCTGTGTTTCATGAGAGAACGAAACATGTAGAGCTTGATTGTCATTTCATTAGAGATGATATACTAGCTGGAATTGTTCAGACACATCATGTTTCTACTACTCAACAATTGGCGGACGTCTTCACTAAAGCACTTGGAGGACGCCATTTCCAAGATATTTTGTGCAAGTTAGGCATTCGAGATCTCCATGCTCCAACTTGAAAGGAGATATTAAGAGATAATAGGCTTATTGGGCTTTGTATAATTAGGTTTATATTTTATCATTATATAAATAGAGTAATGTCTTCTGTTGTAAACCTTAATATCCGAGAATTTTTTGATTCTTTTAATATCTCCTCTCTCAATATGGAGACTCGATCAAAACAAAATGTCGACTAAGACTAGCGAATTTATCACTATGGCATTTTTGATTATGTGCATTTCAAGGCACACAAACACCCGTATCTCACTGTAGTTAGGTGCCTCTCAAAAGAGAGCAATTCATAGGTCTTACTACAATGCAAATCACATTGTGTGCGACTAATTTATAATTTACTTTCATTATATAAAGTACACATATATGTAAATATCATATAATGTATTAAAATAGATATAAATATACATAAGAAGATGTTTTTCTTTGTAATTTTACATATATATATATATATATCTATTTATATTTTTGTTTTACACATACATCTATGAGTTACTTAAAAAAATTATAATTAATCATAAATATTGTATAATAACTACCACTTTCTGACGACTATTTCTGATCACGTTTTCCAACCACTACCCGACAACTATTTCCAAAGATATATCTGACTAATTGAAAAGTGTGAAATTTTCGACCACATTCGGCTAAAATCATTTTTCGATGATTTTGAGTAGTCAGAAATCGGGGTTTCCGACCATTTTCTTATGAAAATAGTGGTCGAAATCTGAAATATTTCTTGCAGTGTATTTTACTATTTTTCTACTATTGAGATGTACAATCAGACAAATACATAGACTGTACATCACACATTTTAGAGACATGGAATGAGAAGACCCATATTGTGTGACAAAAGTGGACAAACTTGACACATACCTTGGTACGTGTACGTGACCGTGAGGATGAAAAGTAGACATGCAAGTTGCCCAACTTGAGCTCGTCTTATTACTAAAAAATTCCTTTCTCATGATGATATATTCCTTTTTTCTATTCACTGATAGATCTTAATCTTACAATCGGGTGGCCCAAACTTTGGTTTATTCTTTATTTAGTGGAGAAGATTGCTTTCCGATTACGACCTTAGACCGAAAACTTGAGGATTGGCTAAGTTCGAATATAATTGTTGAAGTTCATGGATCCCTAAAGTTCTCATCATCTCACGAATATGGATTCATATGTGTGTATCGATTGGGCAGATAATTTAAGTAGAAGATGACAAACATAAGCGTATAATCTAAACATTATTTATATCTTACGTGCATACGTATAAATCAATTTTATATTAGTGAACTACGATATTATTGTGGTCTGATTTATGGTGTGTGCTGTCTCGCGATTCACGACCACATAACTCAAGTTTAATAAGTCTACTAGGAGTATAACTATTTAACGAAAAGGAATCAATAATAAGTTTCAAGTTTGTTCTCTACGTTTTCACACTACATTTATGCACAATAGGGTGTATATAAATCTCCCAATAATATATGCATGCCTTTGTTTAGTTTTAATATGAGCGTTGACTAAAAAATATAAATATTCAACATTATTTATAACCCACTAAAAAATATAGGTGACAAAAGATAAAACTATGTATAATGCATATTTAACTTAATGCACATAAACCGCTGAAAGTATAATTGATTAAATAATAATTTCCAAGACGGTCTTAGACAATATGTATGCCATGTCCATATATTTTATTAAACATATGTTTGATGTACTAATTTATATAAAAATTAGGAGCCCAATTAATATAAATATTCAACATTATTTCTATAATCATTTAAAAAAAAAAAATCGGGCCATGTTCAAATACAACACTTATACGTGCTAAAAGTCAATCTTGAATTGATTTTGTATATTGTAAACAAAGTTGGCTAGAGTATTTTCTATCTTTTTTTTTTGTAACAAGGGTCATTTTTCTATCTATTATTTCCTTATCTTGCTCCACAAGATTGTCCGTCGTTCGTTGATGGAACCAATCCTTCTGCTCTTGTCTCATGGAGTGAAAAATTCCAAGAATATTTAGACAATCTTTCAAAACAGGAAGAAGTTTTGGAAATACTTTATGATCTCGTCTTTATCCTCATGCAATTTCTTGACTTCACTATGCACATAGACAATATATATATATATATATATAATATATATATATATATATGTCATTGTTAAGATATCTACGGTTTATTCACGGCGGCATCTCAAGCTTTTTAGATATCATATTCTAAAATAAAAATTAGGTTCTCTTGTGTATAAATTTTCGTATCGATGATTTAAAAATAAATTATTTTAACTATAAATTACAATGATAATAATTTATTAAATTCAAAAATATAAGTTTGTTAAAAAAATATTAACTTCTATCTAAACAAAACCATTCTTCTACATTTTTAAGCAAAATCTTTAATTGAATCAACATACTTGATCTTCATCAAACAACATTCTTTTATCGCAGTCAATGCACTTGAAAACCTAAAGTTTATTGGTGGATATTTAAAATCTCTTATCAATAACATCAACTCATTCGAATCAGACATTATATATTAACAAGGACAAGTTAATTGAAATTCAAAAGAAAGTTAAAAAAGAAAAGAAAAAGTAAGTCACACTCTCTAGTCTCTGATATCTCTAAAGATATTTTTTAATGTTTTCAAAAGTCATTTCTTCGATTCACATTAAACTCTAATATCTTAGTTGATCTCAAATATTTTCCTACATATTTTGAAATCTCATATATGGGTGATCACATGTGGTAACACATATAAATTGAACACGTTAAGTATCGATGGCGTCAGTAATAAATATTTTCCTCACGGGTATTTATTCAAATATGTATCATATATTCAATTATCGACCGTCAAAATCCATTTTGAATTTTATCCCTAAAAGAAAAAGTTCATTTTGGATTTTCACATGACCATTAGGTAATTTCAACTATTCACCCGACCGTTAGATTACCAATTCGCTGAAAAATACCATACCTCCATTTTTACCATTTAGTGCATCGTCATTTATTTTTACCATACCTCCATTTTTACCATTTCGTCATTTATTTTTTCTTTGAAGACCCACAAAACATTATTCTTGGATTCTTTATTTTTTTTCTCTCACTAAAGCAAATTAAACACGTATATGAAAGTATCGAAACTTGCGGAAGCTAAAGAATTCCGATTCAAGATTTCGGACCAAGATTCTCTAAGGAAAATTGAAAATGGCTTCTTTATTGAGTTAATTGAAATTCTAAGGAAAAATTATATCGAAAAAATTGTAACCAATATCTTTTGCTTGAACAGCTATATGTCATAATCTGCTACAGCAATTATCTACTCATCAACTCCATAAAAAAATCACTCTCTGTAAGAGTTAAAGAATGGGGACCATATATTAATGTCTAATACCTTCTTAATGCCTTTTTCTTGCAAACCTACGAATTTGAAGTCCGTTTTCCTTTTGCGTCCAGGGTTAAATCATTGATGAAATTTTTGCTGAGAACAGAACAACCCCTAACTCACCATACGCTTTAAGTGGTTGGGTGTTGATTGAATTTAAGATGATCAAGACTAAGTACCCTCCCGAGTTTGTATTGATCTATGATAATAGAACTAAGAATGCCAAACCAAATTTTCTGGCCAAAAAAGTTCGGAATCAAAAGTTTTTATTTTATTTTTTATTAGTACTTTTGTACCACCTTAGTTAATTGTGGGTATTTGAGACATTTTTGATTAATCTATAAAAAGGTGTGTTTGTTGTTAAATATAAATAAAAATTAAGGCGAAGAGATCAATTAATTCTGCAGTAAACATTTTTTTAACATTGCGGGATACAAATCAGGATAGTTTATACAATAAGCCAAAGTGTACATTTCTGTTAAACACAAGAGCTTTTGTTACTTGATTTACATTATTGTGATGAGCTATATTAATCAGTATCCCCACTGTTGTGATTAGGATTCCATATTCAGAAAAGCTATATAGCCTAATAGTTAATACAGTTTATTTAACGTCCAATGAAGTTGGTGTGATCATTTAATAAAATTGCCAAATTGGTCTCATAACTCCGTTATTTATTGCCCTTGCCATCCTAATTATACATTTGCAACTCACACAAAAGCTTAATCGTTTGTGTTTCCTCCCCAAAGAAAAAAATTGAGGTAATGGATATGAACATGCTGATTTCGGCGGTGGAATGGGTATGCACTCACTTGAGGTTATCGGACGTGGGTTTAGCCCTAGTAGGGCTTTTTCTTCTTAGTTACTTGCGCGAGAAGTTAGTGAGCAAAGGCGGGCCAGTGATGTGGCCAGTGTTGGGGATCATACCGATGTTAGCCCTAAACAAAGACGATCTGTTTGGTTGGTGCACCAAAGGCGTGGTCAGAGCGGGTGGGACGTTTCATTACAGAGGAGTTTGGTTCGGTGGGTCATACGGTATCATGACCGCAAATCCTGCAAACATCGAACACATTGTCAAAACCAATTTCAAAAACTACCCAAAGGGGGAGTTTTATAGAGAGAGGTTTCGTGATCTTCTTGAAGATGGGATCTTTAACGCTGATGATGACCTGTGGAAGGAAGAAAGACGTGTGGCTAAAACGGAGATGCATTCTTCTCGTTTCTTGGAGCACACGTTTACTACGATGAGAGATCTGGTGGACCAGAAGCTGGTGAAGCTGATGGAGAATATGGCTACTTCGAAGAGAGTCTTTGATCTCCAAGATGTGCTCTTGCGTTTCACCTTCGACAACATCTGCATCTCGGCCTTTGGGGTTGATCCGCGATCGTTAGAGATAGAATTACCGGAGATTCCTTTCGCCAAGGCTTTTGAGGAAGCTACAGAGTACACACTCGCAAGGTTTCTGATGCCTCCTTTTGTGTGGAAGCCAATGAGGTTTCTAGGGATTGGGTATGAGAGAAAGCTGAAGAAAGCGGTTAGAATCGTTCACGCGTTTGCGAATAAGACAGTGAGGGAGAGGAGGAACAAAATGAGGAAACTAGGGAACTTGAATGATTCCTCTGATCTCTTGTCACGCCTTATGCAGAGAGAGTACGAGAAAGAAGAAGGTATCACAAGAGGAAACTACTTTTCGGACAAGTACTTCAGAGAGTTCTGCACAAGCTTCATCATCGCGGGTAGAGACACCACATCGGTGGCCCTCGTGTGGTTCTTCTGGCTAGTTCAGAAACATCCCGAAGTCGAGAAGAGAATCCTAAGCGAAATCAAAGAGATTCGAGGGAAACATGCAAAGCAAGAAACCAAAGGTCCGTTCGAGGCTGAAGAGCTCAGAGAAATGGTGTATCTGCAAGCTGCTTTGACAGAGTCACTGAGGCTTTACCCTTCGGTGCCAATGGAGATGAAACAAGCTTTAGAAGACGATGTGTTGCCCGATGGGACGAGGCTGAAGAAAGGCGCTAGGGTTCACTACTCGATCTTCTCGATGGGAAGAATAGAATCGATTTGGGGGAAAGATTGGGAAGATTTCAAACCAGAGAGGTGGATCAAAGAAGGAAGAATTGTGAGTGGAGATCAGTTCAAGTACGTTGTGTTCAATGCAGGTCCGAGGCTGTGTGTTGGGAAGAAGTTTGCTTATACTCAGATGAAAATGGTGGCTGCTGCAATCTTGATGAGGTATTCAGTCAAAGTCGTTCAAGGACAGGTTATTGTTCCTAAGCTCACCACCACATTGTACATGAAGAACGGTCTGCGCGTTACCCTCCAGCCCCGCGACTGGTAAGGTAGCTCAAACCAGGCCATGGCATTCGGTTTATCTGATTCCGGTATGAAAAAATTGGTTCCCATATTCTTATATAGTTTTAGTACAATTAAGTGTGCTTTTAGTATATGTTGAACTAAAAACATTTAACTTTTAATGAATATCGGTTTGGTTTGATTTCTGCATAAAACTGTTATTACTAAATGCTTTCAAGAATAAAGTTTCGTTTGGTTTTCGATTGAGAAATTTCGGTTTGGACTTTATGTCCACCGCCTCTAGTTCAAACAGTGGACATATGAGCAAGACTTAGTATGAAATGTTTTCATGCTATCACGAATTGAAAACAATCTATTGTTTATTAAGAAAGCTCGAAAGCGGCGGAAAAAGAATAGCAAAACCAATTACTGCACTCTCCATTCAATCCGAGAGCAGTGAGAATGCGAAAGAAAAAAAACTATGTACAGAAAGAATTAATGGAAACCGACTAAGATCCTATTTCCCTGGAGGTAGAAACAATGGTGAAGCCCTCAGAAAAGAATAACGAGTTTCGTTCACCTCGTGGTCGATGATCTGTTGAAATGGAATCTAATAGAGCTTGATACGAACTGCAATAGAGCTGCGGCAAATGGGACAGGTTTGGATGTCTTGTCCACATTCATTGCAAGTCTGATGTCCACAGTTGAATGCCATGTTCTTTTTATTAACCATACAGATTGGGCAAACCTGAAATTGATGTGAAAAAGATTGATTAATATGCACAAACCTCGCTCTCGTTACTACAAGTCGACAAATGCGGTGTAGTGGCAACACTGCTTGACCAGGAACTTTTCGAGCTGTTGCTTAGAGATCGATTAATACCACTTACTGGTGGCGGACGAGCAATCTTGTTTGGACAATTTCCCGTTCTTCGTCTGCATATTTGAAAGCAAGAACATTTTTGGTTGGTTATATAAACAGTTACATAGTAGCAGAGGTTATACTCAATCAAATTCTAGGAAATTTACCCGAGTAAGCCGAGCTCGAGGGTGGCTTTATACTGAGACGGGATCTCCATCAAGGCGGAAACTGCAAATTCTGCTTCTTTTCTTCCAGGATCAATGTTCTTCCACATAATTTCCGTGAAATTCACAAACTGTTCGATTCAAGAAAGGAAATAGAAAAGCTGTTAAGCTGTAACGAGACAAAGGTGATCATACTGTTTCAGCGGCATTACCTGGAAATTGTCAAAGGCACGAGCGGGGATGTTATCATCAAACTGTCTCATTGTATCCCAAGGACCATCTCCAACACCAACAAGAACTATTGATAATGGATATCAACTGCGATTTTTTTGGCACCATAATTAGTTAGATCACAAGAGGTCATTTATTCATCTAGTTTTCACTGAACCTAAGCAAGAAATTTTTATACCTTGCTCTAACAATAGCATCAATGGTCTTTCGTTCTTGTGAACTGAGGCCACCGTGCTGTGTATCAACACTTCTTGTCACCTTAACCTAACGACTGTAATATTTTTGTTTTGATGAACACAAAAACAGCCTAAGTCTGTAATAATCTCATGTGTAGTAGTAGTAAGTAACCAGCCTAAGTTTGTGCTTCTTTTTAATATCTTAGTTTCTAGAGTGAATGAGAATAAGTCTTGTGATCCCACTTTCTTGGTTTTTTTTTCCTTTTTTCAACGTGTAATACTACAAGCCAAGACTCTAAATTCCAAAGTAAACGAGTCTTAAATTTTCATAAGTTTTCCAAGTATAATCACATCCTAAATGATGCAGCTAAAAGGCTATATATATCTTACTAAGAGTCTTTCCTTTTTGGTGATGATAATCTCACAACAAGCAGACAAAATTAGCAAATTTGGACAAGTGATTAGAATCAATTTTTGAATCTTTTGATATGGCATATACAGTTATACACTATCATTTGGTGATTTAGTAACCAATGATTAGAATACCATTTATCGTAATCATAAGTAAACCAAGCAGAAAGAACTGGACCACATAGACTAATAATACCAAATCAGAAGAATCCAATTCGGTGCTAATTAAAATCAGAAAGCAAATAAAACCGCAAAATTCATCAGTAAAATCATACGTTCAGGGCATAATTTTTAATCGGAAACAGTTTGGCTCGATCATCGAACCGAAAGCTCGGTTTTTCAATCCGGTTCGCAGAATTGAAAGATCGTAATGAAGCAAACTCAGCGACGGAGTTAATCAAAGAACGATTCAGGAACTTACCGGCGCCATTAATAGACAACTGCAAAAAAAAAAAACGAATGATCTTCAGAAATCTGTGAGGCCAATTCCATGCATTTCTCAGTAATCTACCCACCAGAAAGTCCTCCCATAAGGGTGATGAATCCCTAAAGATCTCATCGGGCACAACAACAGAGCCAATACCATCTTCCATTTTAACCTGCACGTCATACTTAGTCATCACCTTCTTCTTTTGAACTATATTAACCCACGGTCTTGTTGACTCTGTCACTCCCCGGGGAGATTCACCATGAACCACTGGCGGGATAGTTTCCCTCCTTATGGGAGATTGACCAACGCCAACGGCAACATTATCAGTCGCCCCTACAACAGAGTTTGAAATTACCTCATATCCTCCGATCTCTGTTTCTCGAGTTGACACTGCTTCCACAGCCATTTTTGCTTTCTCACCAGCACCCGGACCGTCAATAGAAATCACCGTACCTTCATACTTCTTCGGATCATCAACTGGCCGAGGCGGAGAGCCTACCAGCGAACCCATGTCGTGAGAGAGGAGAGGAGTCGTTGAAATCATCTTTGCTTTTTCACCACCAACAGAACCGTCAAGAGTTTCCATCAAACTTCCAGCCTTCGTCCGATCATCACCAGCTCCTCGCCGAGGCGGAGAGCCTGCCTGCGAAACCATGACCGTCTTTGCCTGAGATCAGGCGAAGAAAATTCTTCCCGCACTGTAGCACTAGATCGCACTAGATCGCACTCAAAATCGCCTTACTTTATGTCTCACCTGCTCCGCGACTTTTTTTTTCATCATTTGTTTTGCTGATGACATAATGATTTTTTCGGACGGGCAAAAACGATCAATGAAGGGTATTCTAACGGTTTTCAAGGAATACGCAGATATTTCTGGCTTGAATATAAGTGTGGAAAAATCTACGGTGTTTATGGCAGGAATTGAGGCAGAAAAAAGGAAGGAGATTCTAGAACAGTTCTCTGTTGAGTCTGGATCATTACCGGTCCCTTATCTTGGTCTTCCTCTGCTTATTAAGAGGATGACAACTACTGATTACACGCCGTTGTTGGAAAAAATTAGATCTCGGATAAGCGGTTGGACAGCTAGATACCTCTCATTTGCAGGAAGACTACAACTTATCTCCTCTGTCATTCAAAGCCTCACAAACTTTTGGATGCCTGTCTTTAGGCTTCCAAAAGCGTGCATCGATGAGATTGACAAGCTATGCCCTGCTTTTCTATGGTCATGTCCGGAATTAAATTCAAAAAAGGCAAAGATATCTTGGAAAAACGTTTGTAAACCCAAAGAAGAAGGAGGTTTGGGGTTAAGATCCCTCATAGAAGTGAATAAGGTATGCTGCCTCAAATTGCTATGGCGAATTATTTATGCTATATCGTCTCTATGGGTTGATTGGGTGCAGATGTTTTTGATCCGAAAGGGATCTCTCTCGTCGATAAAAGAAACTACTTCTCTAGGCTCTTGCATGTGGAAAAAGTTGCTTAAATATAGAGAAATAGCAATCACATTGACGAAGGTTGAGGTACACAATGGAGCTACAACCTCTTTTTGGTACGATAATTGGAGTCTTCTTGGCCCTCTGCTCATACATACCGGTATAAGAGGATGTATAGATCTGGGAAATTGACATCAACTCAACGGTGGAGAAGGTGCTCTTGTCTCATCGTTGTCGCCGTCATCGTGTGGAAATTCTGAACCAACTGGAGGAGGTGATAAAAACGAAACGACAACAAGGAATATCAGAAAATACAGACGTGGTTCTTTGGCGATGGAAAGGGGAAAAGTACAAACCGACCTTCAGCTCTAAAATGACATGGAAGCTATTGCGAACAGCTGAACCTATAAAAGAGTGGTATAAGGGCATTTGGTTTCAATACACTACGCCAAAATACTCATTACTATCTTGGATTGCCATTCACAACAGATTATCGACGGGTGATCGAATGTTGACTTGGAATATGGGAGCTACGGGAGCGTGTATCTTCTGCCAAGGCTTGGAAACTCGAGATCACCTTCTCTTCGAATGCTCCTTCTCGGCTGAGGTTTGGTCTGGTTTGACAAAAAAATTGATTGGGGTTAGTTACTCAAATCGATGGGAAGAGATCATCAAGACGCTCACAATATCTGGTGTAGAACGAATCAAGATGTTCATCTACAAGTATATCTTTCAGTTAACGGTTCATTCCATTTGGAGAGAAAGAAACGGAAGAAGACATGGAGAAGATCATAACCTTCCTACAGGTTTAATTCGACTGATAGATAAACAGATTAGAAATCGCCTAACGTCAATTCGAACCCTGGGTGACGGAAGATATGAGAAATGACTGCAAATGTGGTTGGCGACTCGTTAACTAAATCTCAGTTTTAGAAAAATTCTAAATTTAAATTTCAGATGAACTCGTTGTAAAAAACGTTATTTTTTTGGATTTGAATTAATTTAACATTTAAATTCAAGAAAAAAAGAAAAAATAATGAGATATATTGGGTTTAAATATCGTATCATGCTGAAAAAGATGGTTAAAATCTAAGTTATAAAGTACTAAGGGGATCTCTCCAGCTTTGATATTTGTCCCTTCTTTATTGGTCATTTGTTTTTTAATTAATTAATAATACTTTATAATTATTCTCCTTTTTTCATCAAACATTAATATTTACAATTAAATAAATTAGTAAGAGAAATAGTTACCACATTTATCGAAAAACAATAGATAATAAATTATGGAAAAAATAGTTTCCGCAACGGCGCCAATAGTCAAACTATTTTTTTTAGCAATAAATTTAACATTTCAACTTAAAATATAAATGAAAAAGAATAAATCATAGAAAATATGACTATAGATTAAGAAAGTTTTAAACAATTAAAATAAAAATTATAATAAAAACCATAAGACAAAAGAATATTCAATAAAAGAATTGAAGAGATAACAAGTTATCAATAAAGAAGAGAAGAAGAAAACAAATAAAAAACATAAAAGGCGGAAACTCAGATAAATACAATAATTTAAAAGCATAAAAAAGAGAAATGGAATAGTGAAATGTATGTGAGAATAAAAACTCAAAATGGTAAATTGATAAAGTTTAAAATTGTGAAGAACAAATGGAAGAGATTACTAAGGTCATTATAAAAAAAGATACAAGATAATATTGAAGGTTCATCGATTCCTCGAGTAGTGTCGTCGAAGAAGAGGTATTGGTAATCGATCTGCTATGGCGACAACCAGTCCAGGAAGAGGCCATGATCGCCCCCGCCGTAGATGCAACCTCATCCATTTCTGTCTCTGAGGATGACGCGAGTTGGGAGTATGGTGATTCATCAACCTAACGAAGACGAGATCTCCGATGATCTTCCAGCGATGATTCGTTTTGGAATAGTAATGATCGCGGTTCAATCTCTTGAATTACAAGGGGCAAGGCAAAAGGGTTCAAACAAGAAAAGGAGCAAGAGAGGCGCTTAAATAGCCGAAGAAGAGGATTCTTAATCGAACGGCGACATGCCAGCTTGTTTTAATGGGGGCATGCGGCGTCGGGAAAGGGGCATCACCAGGCGGGTCCGGTGAAGATAAGTTTAGGTTCAATGGTTAATTAGGGTCAGCCCCAGCAACAGCAAGCGCAAGTGCAACACATATTTACCGGTGGTGGAATGGCTGCATCGTCGTTTATGCTAGGGAACCAATACCATCCGGTTTATGTCACCAGAATGTTGGGGAATCCAGTTTTAGTAGCAGCATCCAGAGGAAGTTACATGTATATGATGTTGGCGAGTGCTCTAACCCATGGTGGGTTGAGCCATGATTTGTTGCAGTCGAGCCAGATGGGTGGTATTGGTGAGCCAGGCGTTGGTTCTGGTCTATCTCTGGGATCTTACTTTAGAGGCTAGAGCATGCCTAATGCTTATCCTGATTCGGATACCGAAAAATGCGGGAATGGTAAAGATTCGGATGCTGGCGGCTCGCTTCATGGCTACTCAAACTATTAATGGTACGCCCTCGTTGTAACCTCTTGTGTTTTATAGCAAATCATGTGCTCATATTGTGGTTTAAATGTATTTAAATAAGCATATGTTGCATGATTTATAGTAGAAGTGTATGTATTTGGCTTAATGGATAGATATAATGGGTTACGACTTTGTGGTAGTAATCGGAATATCAACTGACATGATGTTTCTCTAGATCTGCATTTGTTACGAAGATTTTTTTTTTAAAGCACCAAAAACTTCTAAATAAAAATACCCACGCGTTTGCGTGGGGACTCACCTAGTTTAAAAATAAAACTTGCCTACATAATTAACAATATTATCATGCTTATGTGTCATTATAAGAGAGTTTTTAAGATTAATATTAAAATAATCATAAAAAACTAGACTATACTTATAATTATAACTTATACCACTCACATTAATTTGGTTAAAAAATAGTTTATATTAATTAGTTATTTAATATTCAGCATTTAATCTATAAAGATATCTTATATCTTCCTTTTGCTACCAAAATATTTATTGAAAATTTAGTATATCACTGTAACTATTTCTTTAAACATTGTATGTTTTCTCTCATATTTGTTTGATCTTATTTTTAGAAAAAAAAACTAAATCATCACATCATCCATATAATTAAAAAATCTATATTTTTTTTTGCCGACTAACAATTTCATTGATATTAAATCGAGATTACAAAGTCGATACACAGAACTTTCAGAAAGCAAATTATTACATACCTAGATATATGTGCCATACATTGAGAAAGATACATTAATTAGAATAAGTGAATTTGACGATGCTTTCCGTAGATAAGCCTTACTCGCTAACGGATCATTAAATCCATTATTTTCCTTCCGCGTATTCGATCTTCCTCTCATACAAATTGTGTGTGTGGATAGCATCTCTTGGTTGAATCTCCAAATTGCACACCGTATGAAAAAACCCAATGTTTCCGACAACAATTCTGAACTATCGACATTATGATACCAATTATTTTGTATCAGTGTCATTCTAAAAAATAGAGACTTTGATTTTCTCTCGATACAAGCCCAAACAAACATTAATCCGTCTTGTTGACCCTTTTCGTTGACCCTAAACCCGCTAATTCCTGGATAGAAAATTCATATTACATAACCAAACCATAAGATGGTGGGTAATGAAAATCGCTGAGAAAGCCGTTTCAATCTCGGACCAAATTGGGTCATTTGGTTCAAATAATAAATCCAACCAATCTCAGAAAAAAAGCCGGCAGCACCACCGTGATGGACTCCGGAAAGAGATTCCAAGGAAGAGAGGAAGGTTGTTACTATTAACCAACATAAAGACACGAAGAAAGAGGGGAATGACGTATATTGCATCTGTCCCGTATCTTGTTCTTTCCTTGCCACGCATATCTCTTCTGCGATGGGAATCTTCAAGGCGAAACCGGTGTGACAGAAGACGGAGAGCATGGTAGAAACAATGGAAGCGACGTAGAACGACGCGTCCATTGGCACGGCATGGGTCCGTGCTTTGTGATGAGGACATCGACCCGGCCAACCAAGACCCCAACGATACGAACCCGTTTCCAACCATAAAGAATCCTCCACGTACTAGATCGGGGACAAGGAAGTTGCGGGAAGAAATCCAAAAGGGGATGGAGGTTCTCATCAACCGTAGAAGCTTTGAGGACATCACCAAAAGCATCGACCGACTCGCCCTCGACCACGGCCAGCCTGTCCTCAACCAACTCGCGATGGACCAAGCCGAGCAAAAGCTTCAACAAACCAATGACGATATGGAAGAGCTTGAAGGATGTCAAGGACTTCAAGGACGTGAAGACTTAGTCATCAACGTCCTAGCTACAACAACCATCAAGTGGCCCGACCCAACAAGCGAATGGCCTCTCTTGATGGCACATCACGGCCCATGCACGATCTTCACAATTCTCGCCAAAAACGACTAAGTCCCCAAGAGTTCCAAAACGACAAGCAAGGTGAGTGTTTCATTTACATTTATTTAGACTCACGACTTTCCTTATTTTGCAGGTTCTCATTAAATTAAACTTTGCGTTTTATCCTAGGTTTTAGCCTAGGTTTTAGCGTAGGGTTTGTGTTTTCTTTTGTAATATTTTCTTTCCTTTTTTGTAATGTTTTGCGTTTCATTTAGACCATAGAAGGTCGAGGTCGACGAGCTATTAATAAAGCTCCTTTGCGACATTGTATTACAAAACTTTTTTACCCTAATCAATAAAGAGAAAAATTTCTTCTTTATCGCGGCCGCCACTTTGCTTGAGCTTTGCGTGGATTCCCCTTTGCTCTTGAGTTCGCTTGACTTATCATAGCCTCATCATTAGCTGTGTGGCGTTACCTCACTCCATCCCTTGTTCGGTCTTGTATGAAGAAGATATCGAAGACACCGAATATTCCTTCTATAGTCTTTCTCGTCAATTCCTTTCTCCTCTTGGGCCTTTGACAACTTTAAACCTGAATCCATTGGAGCTTGGATCGCATTACATCCTTCCATCCCAACGTTTTCTAAAATTTTCAACGCATATCGTTCTTGTTTCAAAGTGATCCCAGTCTCATGTTGATGCACCTTAATCCCGAGATAGTAAGTTAGCTTTCCGAGATCACTCATCTCAAACTTAGTCGCCATCTCTGTCTAAAACTCATGAATTGACTTTAGCTTTGACCCTGTGACAAGCAAATCATATACATAAACCGCTACTAGAAGGAGATCTCCCTCTTCTCCTCTTCGGTATTACGACGGCTCCTTGGAGCACTTGGTGAACTTTAGACCTTTGAGAATCTGATTTAACTTGTTGTTCCAAGCCCTTGGTGCTTGCCTTAGTCCGTATAATGCTTTATTCAACTTATAGACCTTGTGCTCGCTACCGTCCTACACAAAACCATCGGGTTGGCTCACATAAACGGTCTCCTTCAATTCTCCGTGGAGAAACGCGGTCTTTACATCTAGATGATGTATCTCCCATTCGTTTGATGCTGCTAACGCAATGATAAGTCGTATAGTTTCTAATCGTGCCACAGATGCGAAAACCCCATCAAAATATATCCCATGTTTTTGTACATATCCTTTTGCCACCAGCCGTGCTTTATGTTTATTTATGCTTTCGTCGGAGTTTCGTTTTATTTTGAAGACCCACTTCAAACCAATAGGCCTTGCTCCTGATATGCTCAAATTAATACCCTAAAAGTACTAAAGCAGTTGTTGTAATATATGTAGGGGTCGAACACAAGAACTCCAGATATCGCACAATATATTATGTATATTAGAATTAAGCTAAACCAAAAAGATGTAATTGAAAGCAAGTGCGTAAATTAAAAAAGGTTGTAAGTCAATTGGAAGAAAGATAGGCTCAAGGTATTTCTCAGGAATTCAATTAATGTAGGTAAACTAACTAACATGATTCAGATTTAGCGCGGTTCTTGAACTCAAATCACTAAAGTATAGCTAACCAACTCTCGTTGCGAAAACTAACTAAGTCTAAATCCTAGAGTTCCAAATCTCTTTGCGAATCCTAAAGTCTAAACCAGCTTTTAGTTCAGGTTTGATTTGTTCACAAAACAACTAAACCAAATCTCTTTGCAAATAGTTATTTTGCTCACCCTAAGTTCTATCAAGTAATTAATCGCACTCTCGTGCCTAATCAATTATCCTAAGATCTAAGTTCTAGATTCGTCAACCTAGAATTAGCTATGAGAAAAACCTATGGTGAATAACTAATTCAGATGGTGAATCCTAATCAACTAATTAACCTAACATTCAGAGAAAACCCTTATGAGAACCCTGAACCTAACAGTGGATCTACTCAGACATGGAGAATGAAAACAACATGATTGAATAGATCATCAAAGAAATTAATAAGAAACAGGAGTTCAGAATTGTCTCCCAAAAACCCTGTAACAAATCTCTCTAAAAAACCAGAGTATAATAAAATAAAGTTTAGCCAACAAAAGCGGCTGAAAAACCTAATTATAATGCTAAAACACGTTTTGGAGCTTTTTGTAATTATTAAAGACTTCTGGACCAAAGTGCAAACTCTCCAGACTTGTAAAAAGTCGTGTTTCCTGTTTTCATGCAGTGAGTATCGACCGATACTAGGATAATATCGATCGACACTAGTCTTCTTCTGCTGGACTGTCTTCACGAAAACAGGCATAACTTTTGATCGCACCGTTGGAATGGCCTCAAACCACTTCCAAATGAAAGATAATCCATTGATCTATCTTGTATCAAAATATGAGCTCAATCCATCGGTGGGAAGTTCTTCAATTCTTCATTTAAAGTTGCGACTCGTGTCTTGCTGCAGTTAGTATCGACCGATACTAGAGTAGTGTCGATCGACACTAAGACTTCAAATCGACTTCTCAGCTACACGAACTCTGTTTTGCTCCAAAATGCACCAAAAAGCTCTAATATCTCCAATTATGCTCCAAACGTGCTAAAACCTGTAAAAGACTCTAAAACACTACAAAATAGTAGAAAGACTCTATAAAACGGACCTATATCATGGCTTAAAAGGGGTAAAAACTATGATATATCACGCCCCCAGACTTAGCCTTTGCTTGCCCTCAAGCAAATAGAAGACTAAACCAGAGAAAGCACTACAAGAAAACATTCATTTTACAACGGACAGAATCGATGTAAAATCGATGTAAAACAGGGTTTGGGACGATTTAGCGACGATTGCCAATTCGTCGTAAACCGTTCGTCGTTAAACCCTAATTGTCGCAAAATCGTCGTAAATTCTGGGACGTATATAAATCGTCGTAAAACCGTCGTAAAACATTCGTCGTAATTTCGTCGTAATATTACGACGAGTTTACGACGATTATACCACTGAGGTTTTACGACGATTATACGACGGATACGGTACGACGATGTTACGACGTATGATTTACGACGATCTTACGACGTAAGATTTACGACGAATGTACGACGGATGGTGTACGACGATTTTACGATGGATTGTTTACGACGATTTTACGACGATATATCGAATTATATTAATTAATAAATAATAATTTTAAATATATATTAATAAATAATAATTTAAATAATTAAAATTAAAATACAAATTAAAATTTAAATATTAAAATTATTTTATAAATAATTCTAAAATACAAATTAAAATCCCAAATACAAACTACAATATACTAATTAATACCAAATTCTCCAAAAAGTTCTTCGTCGGTTCTCTGCAACAATTCCGCTCGCTTTCTCGCGAGCAGATCCGGATCCTGATCCTCATCACTAGGTCCCGATGTCGATGCTTGCTGCGCTCTCAGGGCCTTCGCCAATGCGGGATTATCCACAGCAAGAAGCTCGAACAAAGAATCGTATCCTTGGATCGTCTTACCTAATCCAAGGATCTTCTGATCGGATTCCGCTTGCTTCGCCCGTAAAGTATTGATCTCGGAATGGGCGGTGTTCAACTCGTTCCTCAACCCAACCGCATCGTTGGTCGGACGATGTGCGGAAGCCGAGGCAACATAACTATCTCTAATCGATCCCATCCCTAAAACTCTGCCCTTTTTCTTCGGGGCAACCTTTAAAAAAAACGTTCTAATTAATAAATAGAATACGAAATAATTCCATAAAAAATTAATATGATTATTATTACCTCTTCATATATTTCGTCCATCTGGGCTGTGCTCAAAACCGCATTGGACTGGACCGAGCTACCGCCAGGTGATAGCTGCTGAGAGAGCTGAGTTTGACGCTCCTCGATCCGTGCCTGCACGTCATTGTACATCTGCTCCGCTCGAGGATCCACAAAAGAACCGTCTTTCTTTTTGTGAGTTTCCTCAAAAACTCGAGTCATCGGTGGAAGTTCGCCTCCGTTTGCCTAAACAAATGACATCCGAAAAAAATAAAAGGTTAAATATTAAATTTAATTAATTACAAAAGCAGGAAAAAAAAATTATTAGAAAAAAATCATACCATTTGAAGACGCCTTCCCGCAAATGACGTTTGACCCGAAGTATGTGGCAACACCGCCGGACGACCGTCTGGACCGACAGTGTTCCGAGAAGCCGAACACTTAGCAGCCACTTGCTGCGAATGCGGATCCATCCAGTGTGTCTTCAAGCCGTTCCAAACTTCGGAAGACATGTACGGGGGCTTCGCCTCATCGCCGTCAACCTCCCACTTCCGCTTCCAATCGGAGACGGTATTGTTGAGCCGAAACTTTGCCTTCGCCTTAAACTCCGTCTTCACCGTCTCGTTGATCGCAACATCCCAATGCCATTTTTGCTATAAAAAAAACAAGAAAACAATTAGAAACGATTAAAAAAAATTAAATAATTATTATTAAAAAAAATTAAAACGATTAAATTACGTACCGCGAAACATTTGAACCACGTATCAACGACGTCGCGCGGAACAGCAGACCAATTGCGGTGAGGCTCCTCGAAGTAGGCTTTGATGGTGTCAGACACACTTCGCCCGACTTTGTTGTCCTCCTTAAACCTGAAATATAGAAATAAAATTATATGTAAAAAGGAGATATTAATGACAAAAAAAAAAAAATTTAGCTTACGTACCAAAAAGTATTCGGCGGGCGGAGCGGATCTAACCGTGGTAAACGATCATGGCCCGGCGACTGCAAAATGTCCTCGACTGTCAATCCCGCATATATCAAAGCGGGTCGAGGTGCAGGAGCAGCTGGCGGTGGCGGGGGCGCCTGTGGGGCGGGCCCGGAGTCCGGAACCACAGACGGTGTGGCAGACGGTGTGGCAGACGTAGACGGGCCATCCGAATGAACACTCGGTCCCGACTCGCCAACCATAAATGCGCGATAGTGATTCCTACGTGGCCCCATATCTAAAAAAAAAAGTAACGACTATCAAAAATATAACCCAATATTAATTCCAATCCTATCTAATTCAAATCCTATCTAATAATTCCAATCCTATCTATTATCAACAATCATAAATACTAATATAATTTACTTATAAAAAAAAAAAAAATTATTACCTTAGAGAGAGAAAGCTCTGGAGGAAGGTAGAGAGAGAAGGAGATTGTGAGTTGTGAGGGAAAAATCTGGGCTCCCGTATATATAGATTTTGTGTCCGTCGTAATTTCGATGGTAAATTACGACGAATTTACGACGATCCGTCGTAAAATCGTCGTAAACCACGAAACCGAATAGTAAACCAATCAGAAAAATTTCCCAACGCGGGAAAACTTTCACTTTACGCGGCAAAATCAACTTTGGGTTACGACGATTTTACGACGGATACGTCGTAAAATCGTCGTAACTTACCATCGATATTACGACGATTACATAGAAATCTATACCCTAAACCCTAAATTAGAATTTACAAATCCTTCGTGTATTAACGAAGTATATTTGTGCATCCAAGACTTCTCAAAGTACACAATAAATTCAATAACGATGATTGAATCTAATATATGAAAAATTTCCTTATCTTACATAATAATGTATATCGTTCCTTCTTATAAGTTTATTCGAAACATGGATGATGTATATAATGTAATTGATTTTACTGATACGGGTAATATTTTTATACAATGAGTAAAGAACTTATGTAAAACAAGCTAAACGATGAAAAATCAAACCTATACAACATATTTCAACCCTAAACCCTAAACCCTAAACCCTAAATTATATGGTTAAGGATATTACGACGAATTTACGACGATTTAAGACATATTCGTCGTAATTTCGTCGTACCAGTTAACCGTGTAATTTGAATTCCCGGTTAAGGATATTACGACGACTTTACGACGATTTAAGACATAATCGTCGTAAATTCGTCGTAATATCCTTAACCAGAAATTCAAATTACACGGTTAAATGGTACGACGAAATTACGACGAATATGTCTTAAATCGTCGTAAATTCGTCGTAATAACCTTAATCAGAGACGACCGGAGATGGGATCGAAAGGACTCCCGGAGGTCTAATATTATTCAAACCATAAAATTCCAGGGTTTGGGTAATATTCGACCTCTGGAAATCCTTACGATCCCATCTCCGATTATCTCTGATCATTTTTCGACGATTATCTCATATTCGGTATTTTAATTATACAAATTAAGCAATTACAAAAAGTAAATCCGCTCAGATTAATCATCATCTTCATCGGGTTCCTCATCTTCATTGGGTCCATCATCTTCAGGTTCATCATCATCGTCACTCTCTTCAAACTCATCGGAATCGCCTTCTTCTTCAGTGTCGTCAGGTAGATATTCAAGTTCCCGGTTGCGGGGATCAATTAACAGAACGTTCTCCGTAATCTCTGGCTCTGTAATGTCACAGCAAGAATCTTGTTGCATTGGAAGATCGTCAACACCAACAATTTTACCCCTTGGAGCTATTTTAATAACCGATAACCATGTGGGCCCAGTGGTTCGAACTCGCGGATATGGCACGAACGTTACTTGTTCTGCTTGTGATGCTAGGATAAATGGTTCAAACTTGTTGTATCGCCGTACTTTGTTGACGTCGACCACACCAAATTTGTTAATTCGCACCCCTCGACCGACTGTTGGATCAAACCAATCACATTTGAAGATAACGCATTTCATACTAACCAAGCCGGGGTACTCCACTTCGATTATTTCCTGCAATACCCCATAAAAATCTATTTCACCCCTAACACATACTCCGTAGTTGGTAGTTGCCCGCCGAACACCGTATTTGTATGTATGAAACACATAACCACGGCTGAAATACATGGGTGCAGTCGTTATCTTCCCGAGGGGGCCTTGTAGTAACTCATGAAACCATATTGGATATGCGGGGTCGCCATGATCCACCTATGAATTGAAAATATTAATGCACATCGAGAAGTGTGCATGTTAGATCGAGCATCGATATTTTTTATTACGTAAACTTACTTGCGTCTTCAACCACTTAGCAAAGTGACGATCTTTACGATCGTTTATTTCATCATCTGAAACGCCTTCAATGCATTCTCGTACCTGACTAACAAATAAACTGCAAAATACATATATATATACATTGAAATTAACACCTTTATCTATATATATAATAAATTAGTAGTGGATAATTAAATTGTCACGTTACCTCTCGAAAGGTTCCACTTCCTCGCAATTTAGGAGGATGTACGTATGTGCGCTGTGCCTGTCATTCTCGTTAGACCACCAAACTTCCTTCACTTTTCCACCAAGACGACCGATTGGTGAGAAGATGTCTGGGACACCCTCTACTGCATAAGTTCTTCCCACACCACCATCATCATATCGTCGGGGTTTCCGTTTGCGTGTGCGGACTTTTGTAGCAAAATAGTACGAAGTGAAGTGTGATGTTTCTTCGGTCAAACTTCCCGCAACAATTGATCCTTCAACCCTTGCTAGATTTTTAGCCTTTCCCTTTAAATGTTTCATGAAGCGCTCGAATGGGTACATCCACCTAAACTGAACAGGCCCGCCTAGTTCTGCTTCATAAGGGAGATGAATGGGAAGATGTTCCATAACATCAAAAAACGCCGGCGGGAATATCTTCTCCAGATTGCACAACAATATTGGAATATTAGCAGCCAACTGTGCAATTACATCTTCTGACAACGTCCGTGTACTAAGATCCCGAAAAAACGCTCCGATGCCTGCAACACCAAAATTATATAGAGCATTAATATATATATATATATATATACAAATTATATGTCATATATATGATGATGTCTCTTACCTCCAATTGCTTCATGAACATTTTCTGGAAGGAGTTCGGCAAATGCGAAAGGAAGTAATCGTTGCATAAACACGTGGCAGTCATGACTCTTCATCCCTGAAAACTTTTGTTCTTTCTCAACAGATTTAGCCAGATTGGATACGTACCCATCAGGAAACTTCACATCAGATGAAACCCAATTGAACAACGCTGCCTTTTGTTCTGCACCCAACCGAAATATAGGAACTGGTGATTTCCCATTGCTCATAATATGCAACTCATTTCTGTTGCAAATATCGGGCAAGTCCAACCTTGACTTTCCGCTATCTTTGGTTCTTCCTTTCACGTTTAACACCGTATGCATGATGTTATCAAAAAAGTTTTTCTCAATGTGCATGACATCAAGATTGTGTCGCAAAAGATGATCTTTCCAGTACGGAAGTTCCCAAAAAATGCTTTTCTTGTGCCAATTGTGATTCTCCCCGTATCCATCAGGCATATTAGCTGGAGTGTGCCAATTTCCCCCACGATTCACAGTTTCTAGTCCCCCAAAATGATCTATTTGCGCTTCTAGATCTTCCCCAGATAGATACACTGGTGGGGGGACACGCACGATTTTGTTCTTCCTAAACAATCGCTTATTTCTCCGATATGGATGGTTGATTGGTAGAAACCGACGGTGACAATCAAACCAGCATGTTTTTCGACCATGTTTCAGCTGAAACGCATTTGTCCGATCGAGGCAATACGGACAAGATAACCTCCCATGCGTCGTCCAACCTGATAGCATCCCGTATGCAGGGAAGTCGCTTATTGTCCACATAAGCACCGCACGCATCGTAAAATTTTTTTTCCTCGAACAGTCATATGTACGAACTCCTGTATACCACAACTGTTTCAACTCATGTATGAGAGGCTGCAAAAACACATCAAGGGAACGCTTGGGATGCTTCGGACCAGGTACTAATATACTTAAGAATAAAAATTCTCTTTGCATGGACATATCTGGAGGAAGGTTGTATGGCGTTAGGATTACTGGCCATAAAGAATATTGCCTACCAGACATACCGAATGGACTAAATCCATCAGTGCAAAGGCCAAGATACACATTTCGCTTAAATTTAGCAAATTCCGGGTGTACCGTGTTAAAGTGTTTCCAAGCTTTTGCATCTGACGGGTGAGTCACTTCTCCTTCTCTCTGTGAATGTTCTGCATGCCACCTCATCGATGCAGCTGTCCTTTCAGATTGATACAATCGTTTCAACCTATCAGTTATAGGAAGATACCACATCCGTTGGTACGGTATCTTACTACGCCCAGAAGTTTGTGGCTTGAATCTCGGCTTTTGGCAAAATCGACATTCCTGCAGCTTATCATCATCTTTCCAAAAAAGCATACAATTGTCAACACATACATCTATCATCTCAGAAGGCAACCCAAGACTAAACACCAACTTCTGTATGTCATAGTATGTTTCGGCAGCCAAATTATCATCTGGCAAATACTCTTTAATAAGATCAGCCCAATCATCCATGCAAACCTCAGCTAAGTTATGATCAGTTTTAATTGTCATCATCCTAGCTGCTAACGACAATTTAGACTGACCTTCTCTACATCCATCGTAGAGTGGCTGATTTGCATCGGCTAGCATATTATAAAATCGCTTCGCATCTACATTGGGTTCCTCAACACTATTATCAACATTTGTTTCATGAAATGCATCATTGACCATTTCATGCATCCTATCATGATCTTGACCCTGCTGATCAAATTGATGTTCATGACCATGCTGATGATAACTACTATCCTGATCAAAATCTACATGACCTTGATAATTACTACTACAATCAACTTCATCAGTAGTACTCTTTTCAAAACCCTCTCCATGTTGATACCAAACATAATATTGCGGCATAAACCCTCTATTTAGTAAATGCTTCCACACCGTCTCAATAAAAAGATATCTCGTATTTTTGCATTTACGACAAGGACAGAAGAGTTTACCGCTTTCCAGGGTTGTTTGCATATTTCCAGCCTGATACATGAATATTTCAAGCCCCTCTTTGAATTCTTTCGTCAACGCTCCCTCCGAATCCTTTTGCGTATACATCCATCTTCGTAGATCGTATATAGACATTTTATAAAAAAGATTTTATAGTTTTTTTTTTTTTTTTTTATTGTTTTTTTTTTTTATATGAAATTTCAATTGATGCGAGGATGTATTTATAGAAATTTTTTCAGATTTACAACGGATTTACAACGGATTTACGATGTAAATTCGATGTAAATTTGTTAGGTAAATCAATAAAAAAACGTGTGCTACCAAACTAGAAACTATCGATGTAAACTCGATGTAATATAAACCGTTGTAAATTCGATGTAAAATTACATCGAATTTACAACGTAAATGCGAGAGTCATATTCGTCGTAAAATCGATGGAAAAATTACATCGATTTTACGACGATTTATCATGTCGTCGTATAACCGTCGTAATATAGTCGTAAAAGTACGACGATTATACGACGACATATATTTACGAGGAAGTTACATCGAACACATATTTCGTCGTAAAATCGTCGTAAACTCGATGTAATGTTACATCGATTTAAATCCGTCGTAAAATTTCGTTGGAAATAGGCAGTTTTCTTGTAGTGAAGAGGTTTGAAAACACGGAGACTCACCTGTTCATGAAACACTGCAATGACCCTTTTCCTAAGCACCCAAATGTTACCTAACCAGTTCCAAAACCAACCACCATGTACTTCTCCTCAGACATTCGCAGCTTCCCCAGACTACACACATTATCTCGCAGCATTGTTCAATTAAACCCTTCATTACCAGTTTCATCGCTGTGATTAATACCAAGAACCTTCTAGACTATTTCCCATACAATATCATGACAATGAACCACCCAACTTCACGCTTTTTTGTATCACTTTCTCTCTCCTAGACTTATTTCTTATTGTGTTCTTTTCTTCTTTTCCTTTTTTAGATCCGCATATACACATCAAGGTATGAGACCCGAGTATTGATGGTGTTTGCCACCGAATCCCCGGTTCTTCCCTCTCAATGTATCAGAGGGTGTAGGCGAATAATGGCATCATAGGAAAATCCTAGCCTCGCTTCCAATCCTCTGTGTGATCAATCCTCACCAAGTAGAATAATGAGATCGCTGGAAACATTCCTAACCCTCTACTTAGGAGAAAATCATCTCATCTTTTCATGCACTTATTTATTAACTTATAACAGGGGAGAGAGATACCATCACTTTTAAACACATGGGTTCCTTTGTCAGATATGAATGAGGAATCAAGCTCTGTGAATACTAACCACATCGATGAAGTGCAAAAATTTGGCTTAGGCTTTAAAGGAACTCTGCTGGAAACATGTGTGTCTTCTAGTTAACTGGCCAGCCTTTGGATTTTTCATTAGTCGATATGTAACTGATTCTGTAACACTGGTCACTCAAAAGCGAAATCAAAACAGCAGATTCAAGAACAAGATCATAATCTCCAACAGAATTTTGACTCAATAAATCAAATTTGACACAAAAACGACAGACTCTTAAGAAAAACAAACACAATGTCAGCAACGACCTCCCCCAGACTTAAACAACACTGTCCCCAGTGTTATCTAGCCTAAGTTTGGTGAAAGAAAACAAATGAACCAAGTGGATTGTGAAAATCGAAAATCTTACCTGTGAAGGTGATGAGTGTCGATCGATACAGACTGGTATCGATCGATACTAGTTGTATGTCGACACACTGATTTCAAATCAGTGGCATCGAGTTGCTTAACCCAGGGAAAGTGATCCAAAGTGTTAGAAGTTAGCACTGTTAGGAACACTCAAAAACAAGTTAATAGCAACAAGATAATCAAGCATAAATCATGAGTTCAAATGCAAAAATAAAGCTGACATAGGTTCAAAAGAAACGAAAAAAGAAAAACAAACGTGAAAACAGAAGAAGACTAATCCTATGTAACTGATTCACGCAAAACACAAGACACAAAACATAAAACCAAAAAAAAAAAACAAAAACAAAAGACTTATAAATAGACTTACTAGTGGGTTGCCTCCCACCAAACGCTTGTTTTAAGTCAGTAGCTTGACTTTGGCTCAGGTGATCAGTCAGAGCGAGGTTGAGAATTCACTCCCATGCAAGTTCCACAACTAGACATTTGCAGACTCAGAGTTCTACTCAACATGCTCTCTATATCATCTTTTCCTTTCTCTTTTAGCTCCGGAGTAAGAATGACTCTAGCCTTGGAGAATGGTTTTGAGGTTCCCTTGCACTTCACCTTATACTCAATCACATCTCCATCACACTTATGAGGGATCAAAGTCACATGGGTAGCACTGCGCGTGGGGTATCGACCGATACCAGGAGGGTATCGATCGATACGAGGGCTTCTTGGTCGATGCAAGTTCTGTGTCTCCTCGGTTTTTTCCATAGCCTTTTTGATGTCTTTCTTGGTGATGGCAGAAGAACTATCTCGAAGGTCTATGAAAGTGGGCTCGTCAGGAGGCTCTTCCAAAGGATCAGCTACCAACGTCTCTCCTGTGACAACACCGATGCAAGAACCATGCATGGTAGCTCCTCTAGTAGGAATGGCTTTGTAGTACACTTCCTTGTCGATGTATGAGAACGAGATTCTCTTGCTGGGTGTGTCCATAATGGCACCAACCGTAGCCATGAACGGTCTTCCAAGAATCAACTGCATATTGGATTTTGCACTCATTTCCACAACCTGAAAATCAGTAGGAACCAGACAATCTCATACTTCAACAATCAAATCAGGGATTGTACCGTATGGAAGTGAGGTGGAACAGTTCGCGTATGTGATAGATGTCCGGGGATATCGAATATCAGCTCCCAATCTCTCTGCAATTGCCCTTGACATGACATTGACGCAAGCCCCCGAGTCAACGAGAGACTCTTTGAATTCAACTCCAGAAATAGAGCATGGAACCGAAAACTTTCCTGGGTCTTCCCTCTTAGTCAGCTGTTTCAGTGGAGGTGGTGTACTTCTGGCCTTGATGAAGAGTGCCTTAATCTCTTCCTCAGTTTTTCTGCAATTTTCGAAGTAATATGCCAAATGACGGTTTTCAAAAGCTTCTTCAAAAGATATAGTGTGGGGAAGCCTCCTGACCATCTTCTCAAAAGCGAGAAGCTTCTCCGCAGTTATGGGTTTCATGAGATGTCTAGGTGGTATAGGATATGGCACCCTAGGCTTGTAAACCCTCTCTGGCATCACATCAGGTCTCTTCTCGACTGCAGGGTTAGTGTCGATCGATACAGTATGGGTATCGATCGATGCTAGAGGGCTTGCGATGTCCCGTGAAAGTATATGCACTGGTGTCGATCGACACTGGCTGGTGTCGACCGATGCTTGTTGTTTTGAAACGTCTTTGGCAGATTCTTGGACGGGTATCGACCGATGCTGGGTGGTGTTGATCGATACTGGGGCGATTTCGGGAGCCTCATCGTCGTCATCTTCAGCAAAATCTACGAAATTTCCTGCAGTTAGGCCAATTTTCACTCCTGGATTTACCTCTTCATTACTCGTGATTGCATTGACGTGTCCATTCTGTGCATGAACCATCTTTCCTTTGACAGCTGCTGAAATTTGAGCTATTTGAGTTTCCAGCATCTTCGAATGAATACTGAGAGCTTCAATTTTCCCATTCAGATCTGTGTACATAGCATCCATCCTCCCATTAAAGCTCACTGTCATCTTATCTTGCCCTTGAACCAGCTGTTCAAGCATAGCCTCGATCTTACTCTCAGGAGTTTTGGGTGGGTGAGGTGGGTATTGATACCTTTGATTTTGAAATCCAGCACCACCAATGTAATTAACACCTTTCACTTCATCCTCATCAGCAAAGTGAATAGCCTTCTGCTGCTTGCCCATCAACAAATTATGTACCGAATCTAGCTTCGCATGCACCTCAGCAATCTGCGATCCATCAATGCTCCCGTTCAGCCTCTTCCGCTCAAAATCTGCATTCTTGGTGCTATTGCTAGAAGCCAAATTCTCAATAAGCACATAAGCGTCTTCGGGATATCTCGTGTTGAAATTCCCATTGCTCACAGAGTCCAAAGCCATCTGATACCTCCAGTCAATCCCTCTGAAGAAGATACTCAGCAGCTGAACCTGAGTGAACCCATGGTGTGGACAATCTCTCTGATATGACCTGAATCTGATCCAAGCAGCTTTAAACGCCTCAGTCGCTCCTTGAGAAAATTGAGAGATCTTGTTCCTGAGCTCCTCGGATCTCGCATCATCATAAAAATTGTTCAGGAACGCGTTCTTGGTCTCTTCCCAAGTAGTCAGTGATCCAACTGATAATTGCTTGAGCCAATAAGAAGCATCCCCACCAAGAGAGTATGGGAAAAGCTTACAGAACATGTAGTCATAGGACACTCCATTGCATTTGATGCTAGAGACCAAATCCTCAAACTTTTCAATATGATCCATGGGATGCTCATGAGGAAGACCATGAAAAGGGTGCTGACACACAAGTGTGTAGTATGCAGGCTTCAGCTCAAAGTCATTCCTCTGAAAAGCAGGTGGACGAATCGCTGATCGATTGGCATAGAACTGATCAGGCATGTTATACTCTCCAATTGTCCTACCACGCTGAACCGCAACGTTCTCAGCGACAACTCCATCAACAGCTGCAGGGGCAGGAATAATGTTCCCCTCTGCATCCAATCGTTGCCCTCTCTCATTGCACAAATGACCCTATCGGTCTCTGAAAGCTCCAGCAGCATCCTGAATCAAAATCATTGTATTGTTGTTCATCTCTGCTTGCCTTCTTGCTTTTCTGTTTGTGCGTTCCAACTGTGCTAGCTGCTCGTTTGATAGATCAACTAGCGGATTGCTCTTATTTCTTCTGGTTTCGCGATTAAGCATACACCTGAAACACAAAAGTCAAAGCACGTAGGTAACAAAAAATAAAAAAAATTACGACGAGTATCGAACGACACCAGTTGGGTATCGATCGACACCGTCGAGCTTAGTCGAAATTCTAGACTAAAATCTAATGGCGAAATTGAGTCCCCGGCAACGGCGCCAAATTTGATATACTCAAATTAATACCCTAAAAGTACTAAAGCAGTTATTGTAGTATATGTAGGGGTCGAACACAAGAACTCCAGATATCGCACAATAGATTATGTAGATTAGAATTAAGCTAAACCAAAAAGATGTAATTGAAAGCAAGTGCGTAAATTAAAAAGGGTTGTAAGTCAATTGGAAGAAAGATAAGCTCATGGTATTTCTCAGGAATTCAATGAATGTAGGTAAACTAACTAACATGATTCAGATTTAGCGCGGTTCTTGAACTCAAATCACTAAAGTATAGCTAACCAACTCTCGTTGCGAAAACTAACTAAGTCTAAATCCTAGAGTTCCAAATCTCTTTGCGAATCCTAAAGTCTAAACCAGCTTTTAGTTCATGTTTGATTTGTTCACAAAACAACTAAACCAAATCTCTTTGCAAATAGTTATTTTGCTCACCCTAAGTTCTATCAAGTAATTAATCGCACTCTCGTGCCTAATCAATTATCCTAAGATCTAAGTTCTAGATTCGTCAACCTAGAATTAGCTATGAGAAAAACCTATGGTGAATAACTAATTCAGATGGTGAATCCTAATCAACTAATTAACCTAACATTCAGAGAAAACCCTTATGAGAACCCTGAACCTAACAGTGGATCTACTCAGACATGGAGAATGAAAACAACATGATTGAATAGATCATCAAAGAAATTAATAAGAAACAGGAGTTCATAATTGTCTCCCAAAAACCCTGTAACAAATCTCTCTAAAAAACCAGAGTATAATAAAATAAAGCTTAGCCAACAAAAGCGGCTGAAAAACCTAATTATAATGCTAAAACACGTTTTGGAGCTTCTTGTAATTATTAAAGACTTCTGGACCAAAGTGCAAACTCTCCAGACTTGTAAAAAGTCGTGTTTCCTGTTTTCCTGCAGTGATTATCGACCAATACTAGGGTAGTATCGATCGACACTAGTCTTCTTCTGCTGGACTGTCTTCACGAAAACTGGCATAACTTTTGATCGCATCGTTGGAATGGCCTCAAACCACTTCCAAATGAAAGATAATCCATTGATCTATCTTGTATCAAAATATGAGCTCAATCCATCGGTGGGAAGTTCTTAAATTCTTCATTTAAAGTTGCGACTCGTGTCTTGCTGCAGTTAGTATCGACCGATACTAGAGTAGTGTCGATCGACACTAAGGCTTCAAATTGACTTCTCAGCTACACGAACTCTGTTTTGCTCCAAAATGCACTAAAAATCTCCAATATCTCCAATTATGCTCCAAACGTGCAAAAACCTGTAAAAGACTCTAAAACACTACAAAATAGTATAAAGACTCTATAAAACGGACCTATATCATGGCTTAAAAGGGGTAAAAACCATGATATATCACGCCCCCAGAGGAGGCTCAACCAAGTCTCATGTTCTGTTTTTTACTATTGATGCGATCTCATCTTCACATGCTTGTATCCTATCTCTTGATCCCTTGGCCTCAAAGAAGTTCATTGGCTCATCATTCAAGATCATCAACACTCGATCGCTCTCATCTTCAGCCAACAATATATAATCTTCAAGGTAGCTCGGTTTATTACTCTGTCTCGTTGTTCTTCTCAATTGCAACGGACCTTCTTGTTGAGTATCCTCTACTTCATGAACTTGAACATGGGAATTGCGGACAGGGGAATTGCGCAGAATCGATGTCAGAGTTCTGGTGTTATTTCCTTCTTCGGCCTCCTCATCGCTTTTATCCGATGTTTTATCAGCTTCTTGTATGCCAGCGAGATTATCTTGTGACATCCCACGATTTCCGTGCGCTCCTAGCTCAAGCCTTAGCATTCTCGGTGCGTTAGTCTCTGCTTCATACACATCACTCCATCTCCATCCTTTTGTTTCATCAAAGACAACATCCCTGCTCACCGTAACTTTCCTCGACTTTGGGTCATAGAGTCGGTAAGCTTTGGAGCCTGGTTCAGTTCCAAGATGGACTAGTATTCTTGAACGATCATCCAACTTCCTCAACTGCGAAGCATCGTTCTTTGCATAGGTGATACACCCGAAAATCCTTAAGTGCTCTAGATTGGGTTTGCGCTTCGAACACTTCGTATGGGGTTTTCTCCTTCAATGCTCTCGTAGCTACTCTATTAATGATGTAAGTAGCATGTCTTACCGCCTCTCCCCATAACTAATTTGGTAATCTCATGTGTTTGAGTGTGCTACGAGTCATCTCTATCAACGTTCTATTTCGTCTTTCTATAACACCGTTTTGTTGATGTGTGTATGGTGCTGTCAAATGTCGTGTGATGCCTGAATTTTCACAAAACTCTTGGAACTCCTGAGACATAAACACTCCTTCTCTATCCGTTCTGAATATTTTTATTTTGGCCCCTGCTTCTTGCTCGACTAAGGTCTTGAATTTCTTGAATTTTGTAAAAGCTTCGCTCTTCTCCTTTAAAAGAATCGTCCACATGTATCGAGAATGATCATCTATCAAAACAAATATATACCTGTTACGAGCGATGGTACATGGTGCTATAGGGCCGCATAGATCACCATGAATAAGTTCTAGGACGTATGATGCATGATACATGCTGTTTTGCGGGAAGCTTTGTCTCGCCTGCTTTCCGAGTAAGCAAGAGCCACATATCTCCTTTTTAACTCTTAGATTTTCAACTCCTAAGACCAGTTCTTTCTTGACCATTAGCTTCATTGTCTCGAGACCAATGTGTCCCAATCTAGCATGCCACAAGAAAGAATCGCTTATCTCTCCTAGTTGCAAGCGCATGTCCGTTCCTAGCTCCATACGGACTTTGTACAGTCTGTTTCTTGATCTGTTCGCCTTTACTAATAGTTTTCCATCATGATCTCGTAAGGTTAGGAGTTCATCTTTCATTCTGACATCACACCCGGATTCAGTTGCTTGTCCGAGGCTGATGATGTTGCTCTTAAGGTCTGGAATATAGTAGACGTTCGACAGCTTTCGACGTTCACCACTTTAATCGAAAAACAAAACGTTCCCTTTCCTTTGATGTCGATTCGAGAGTCATCACCAAACCTCACCTTTCTCGTGATGGTTTCGTCGATTTTTGTAAAGTACATGCGATTTCCTGTCATGTGATTACTTGCTCCATTATCTAAGTACCAAATATTGTCCATACCTGAGTAGGTTTCTTGCTTATTTGGCACAAAGTTATTCTCATTGAGATACACGATCTCATGCATCATAAGCTCGTCTGCATCTTGTGTATCCGTATTCTCCTCCTCTTGCGTTTCTTGTAGTTTAAGGAGACGATCTGGGCAGACGGAGGCATAATGGCCTGGTTTATCGCATCTAAAGCAAACTATCTTTGACTTATCCTTGCCTTGCTTGTAGGCTTGGTTTGGATTATCATAGTATTGCGTTTGATATTGAACCCGGCCACGCCCTCTTCCTCCTCGTCCGTAGAACCGTCCTCCTCTTCCCCTTCCTCTGTTTTCTCCATTACAATCTCGAGGTGCATTGATCTGTTTCCATGGCATACATTAGCTTTCCTTGATCTTCTTGTTGATCTTCCTCTTCACCAATTCTTTCTTCGTAGGCTTTTAGTCTCCCTACTATGTCTTCAAAACTTGTGTTATTTAGATCTAACACTTGCTCCAAGGAAGCTACCATATGGATGTACTTCTTTTTTTGGAAGACCTTTGAGAAATTTCTTGACTAACTTTGCTTCCTCTAAAGTTTCTCCCAGCGCTGCCGCCTTTGATGATAACTCGAATAATTTTCCGGCAAAGTCATCTATTGAGTCCGTATCTTTCATCTTTTTACGATCAAAATCAGTCATCAAGGTTTGTAATCTTGCTTCCTTAACCCTTTCAGCTCCAACATGTCTTGATTTTATCGCCTCCCACACCATTTTTGACTTCTCAAGCTCACCTACTTGCAAAATCAGTGACTCGGGTATGGATTGGAACAATAAAGCGATGGCCAGATTGTTCTTATCGATATCGTCTGTCTCGGACTCTATGGTTTCCCACACCTTGTGTACTTTGAGCATGAACTTCATCCGTATAGACCACACGGTATAGTTTGTAGAATTAAGCATCGGACATTGGATGGAGGAAGGAGTACTCTCCTTCGGTTTTGATGTTGTTACGCCAACTATATCTCCCATTATATCGTCTTCTTTCTAAACTCTGATACCAATTATTGAATAATCGTTAAGGATGAACTCAAGTTTATTAAGAATACCTTTCTTATTGCATTAGAAAATCTCCTCTCAAAACTAAAGCTCTCAACTTCAATCTCTTTTGTTATGCCACAACTTGGCATTTCCTTATATAGAGTCATAGACAATTCCTAATCCTATTAGGTAATACATATATTTAGATAACTCCTAAATATATATTTAGATATCTCCTAAATATTCCTCATGACTCAAGCTATCTTCAAGCTTAAATCAACAGAGCTAACCACTTTCTCTATTGTGTCATACTAAAAACCCTAGAATCGTTGTCCATCTCAAAATCATATTCTGTCATACTAAAAACATCAATAAAAAAAAATAGCTACATTTCAGTTCATTTTCTTATCTTCTGAGGCTTCAATTTCGTGTTAATTACGGAAAACTTAGCCCCAAATCAAATATCCAGCAATTTATTTCACATACGCGAATCTAGCATCAACAAAATCTACCTCCTTTCTCATTATTTCTGTCATTTTCAAATTTGAGATTTATACTTACAAATATCGCACGTAGTTATTTTCTAGCAAAAGTGTTACGATATTGGTACGATATAACGATATTACCATATCTTGGTCATATCTTTTGTGTAGATTCCTGTTTGTACTTAAGGCATATCTCCTTTTCCTTGTAATGTAAATCTTTAGCGATTAAGTCATCTTGTAAAGCTATACAAAGGCTTTAGAGTCATATCAATAAGGTTCCTAATGGTGACCATTAAAGAAACAATAGAAACGAGGAAGAAAAAAATAAAGAGGAATAAAATAATAAGAATATATTTTTCTTATTGTTTCTCCTCAAATTTGATGGAAAATATTTTTGTTCTATTGTTCTCTAAAAAAGAAGGAACGAAAGGAAATCATGTGTAAAAAAAGTTACGTATAAGTAGTGTATTTTTTTAAAAATGAAGAGGAATGTGTACAAAAAAATACTTATCAATAATATATTTTTTAGGAATGAAAATGAATTCATTATTCTTCCTCATTCCTTGGTCACCATTCATAGCCTTTCATAAATTATTTTATATATCTTAAGGTTTTAAGGCAAGCACCTACTGGTAGGATAGCCTTGGGTATGGCGAGTGTGAGGCTATAGATATAGTCTATAAAAAAAAGAATATCATGGTATCAGAGATTTAAGCAAGATAAGCTCATAATTCGATTGTTTCTCTTATTCGTTTTTATCTCTTTCTTTTGACCTATCCGATGATTCTAATCTGATCATCGGGAGATAATTAAGATGTCGACTCCTTCGAAAGAAGAACACTTTGTTGTCTCAAAACAACAGAGGGATCGGGACGAACCTCAGCGGCGAAATCGTTCGCTGTATGACTTGTCTCCTAGTAACAACTCCGGAACGGTTATCTCACAGCCACTCCTACGAAGCCCAAACTATGATGAATGAGCAACGAATTTTTGTCAAGCCAATGTGATTCCACAAGGCTGCTATTGTTGTTGTATGTGTTTTTACCCAGCCAATACATATATTTTGCGACAGCATGGCTGCTATTTATCTCGCCAAAAAACCTCATTTTCATGAACGTATTAAACACATCGAAAACGATTGTCATTTCATTTTGGATGAAGTTATATGAGGTACCATTGCCATGGTGTCACTATCCTTTTGTGATGTAAATCTTTAACAACTAGGTCATCTTGTAAAGCTATATAAAGGCCTTAAAAGTCATATCCATAAGACATACAAAAAACCTTTCATAAATCCTAAAGTTTTATCAAAAACATTAATCAAACATATAATTTGTTTCACGTGTGTCAATTTTTTTTACCACCTTAGTTCCTTTTGATATCTTTTAATTAGTTTGTTCTCCTTACATTTATTTTTCCCGTATTGTTGATTCCGATTTATTCATATCCAACACATAAATTCCTTCTTCTTTTTTGACAACATTTTCTTTTAAACCGCATAATTCTAAACGTTTTAAAACGCATCCCTTTCAATAGGAGACCGAGACATATTATCACATATGTATGACCATAAATAAATTTTCTCCCAAACCTTTTTAAAATCTCTCGAATACAGTTAGCATTATGACAACACATAGAAAAGGATGAAACACGAATTCGAAGTGTTGTTACTTCAATATAGGGTCATGTGTGAAGGAAGAGTACAATCAATTTGGATACGTAAACTTCTAAAAGTGTGGTTTATGTCGTACGAACCTAATGAGCTGCCACGATGACCGGAATTACCGATGTGGGGGCTCGGTCTATGCAGACCGACCATTCACATTTCAGATGTTCACCAAAGATCTACCAATAAGTACGTCAAAATTAAATTAAATGTTTGACTAAGAATAAAGAAAATATTAAATAGAGAACATTGGGTCCTAGTCGACTCTGTATGTGGTTATATCTCTTAAGATTGCACACATGCTAGTTTGTAAAGTATGAGGCGGAATTGAATATGCTATGTTTAATTACAGCTACAGCTCCAACTTTTAGTATAACTAGGTAAATATCTGCGCTACGCTACGGTTCTCTTTTTATTCACCGTATTTATTTGTTCATTTTTATTAATTTAGTTACATGTTTTGCTGATGTTTTGTGTTAAATAGATAGATAGATGCATATTTTGGATGCAGATTAGAGATGATGAAAAACATGATATTTTTTCTATTCTTATCTAAAATACTTCTCATATGTATTTTTTTGAAATATCTCATCAACATCAAAATGATATTCTCATCTAAGTTAATTGCGTATACTATAATAAACAACAAAATATTCAATAATATCACAAAATCAAATTGCAGTTCATCTAAACTGAAATCGGAGATTTAGTTTTTACTGTATTCAAAATTTAAAATACATGTAGAGGGAAATAAGAGGAAGCCAATATTTTGTTTTTCATTTAAGGTCAATAATTATTTTCACTGACATTCCTCTTGTTCCCATGTTGATGATGCTATTAGAGAAATGAGAATGATCTTGGCTGATATGATCCCCAAATCTCTGAATAGGTGGTGTCTTTATTATGCTAATGACTACCAACCACATCTCATGTTGCGTGTTTAGAGATGCTAACAATTAGATTGAGGGTTGCATCGAAGAGAGTCCACACTCGTGTGTGCCATAATCCCTGAAGTCGCTCAATTTAAAGCAACCATTTAAGCACCGGCATAAACAACCTACAAACTCTTACTCAAGACTAACTTCTCTTGAATTGGTTCAGATTTTCCTAATCCTCCACAACAATGACGAATCTGATAGATCTCCACCACTTTTTTTTTTGTGACCACTTGTAATGCTCTCTTTAAAGTTTAATTTTCATAGGTAACACTGATTTTTTTTTATGCAATATTAACCATAAATAACAAAAAATGACAGATATAAAGAGGAATTCTTTTGTAGTATAACTTTTGTATATATCATAAAAATAATTTTTTAATGCCTCATAATTATATATTTTGTGTTTAATTTTTTGTAAAACCTAAATTTGTTGTGGGTTGAGAATTTCGGAACCCAGTCAGACAATACGTTTACTAAAAAAATAATATATTTTTTTATCTTTTGTTTTCTATATTGGTTTATTTCTTAGGCTTATGCAATTTTTTGTAAACATATTTTGAGATTTGCATTGGTAAGTTAACTAAAACTTCTAAATCGTTGAAGTATTTCGCATTTTTAAATTACTTGGATTTATCATATTTAATGTTATGGTAAAATATAAATGATTTTTTATAGTACCTTAAATTATGTTTATTGTTCTATTAAAAAAAAATACAGTACATAGATTGAAAAATCATTGATCATGGGTTGAACTGGATTGATCTGGTCATCTTGGTAACCCCACAAACTTTAGGTTCGGATTTAGATGCACTGCATCAAAGTAACAGACATTAGTTTTTCGTTAACAAAATCATGTCCAAGAACAAAATGCTTGAAAAATCATGTCCAATTGGTTTCTTAAGAGCTTTTGTCACTTGAAAAATCATATCCATGGACAAAATCCTTAACGAAGACTTAATTGATTTTGATGGGGAACCTATAAAATATAATATTGTTAAAGAAAATGAATAACATATATATATAAAACCATTTTTCTGTATAATATACAATGTGTTTACGCCGCTTGTGAATGCTTTTTCAGGTAGGTGTGAAAACCAAAAAGGAACCTCAAAGAACTTAAGTAGCCTCCATTTTCCTATTCCTTATTCTAAAGTGTGAATTTTGTAACTTTTCCATGCCATCAGATGATCAGACCCATTTATTTCATCCTCTCTCTTGGTATCTTGTTCAGTTGTTCTGCAAATGTAAGAGATCACGCTATCCATTATCAACTTTTCCTTGTATTTTAAAAGAAAAGGACATGATTTAAAATATGTTTTTGCCTTTGTTTAGTCTTAACTTTCTTTTCTCTTACTAAGACAACACACACATAACCAAATTATGCATATGTTGTCAGAAATCATTTACGTATGTGTGGGTTACACTGGTATCAATTAGGCACCAAACGTGCTCGCTTTTAGGAAAGTGATAGACGGTGAAGAGATTAATCATGTTACCTTTATCAACAATGCTCCATATAATCTGATTTCTCCAATGAGGATGAAATCTGAAGTAAATTGTTTCTTGGTTTCCACCTCTTGAGGAATCAAGTTCCATAGTCTCCAAAATCTACTATTGAAAGAAAGATATTTGAGAATCACTAAATGGGTATATAGATAAAACAAAGTCAGCATAGATATAATTATCTTCTATACTACCAATGAGAAGTAAACAAACCACAATTGACAGAAATGAGAGGTTTTACAAAACAAATTCAAAATATATTGACATCTACTAAAATAATTCAAATTAATTAGGTAATCGTTACGTGCATCCTTATATGGAAGAACCTTATATTCGTCACCCTCCCATTTCATCTTCTTTTAGACAAAAAAAAATTAAAACCTTATAGAAAATTTTCAGTGAAAGTCGATACCGAACATTAATTGAAGAAGACGAAACAAAGTAAAATCTAGAGATACGGAAAGGCTGAGACGGAGACAGAAGAGTAATGTAATCAACTCATGAGAAACCTGGTTAATCCCATCAAATAGGTTTCAAGCTCATGTTGAAAGACAGTATGACTAAGAATTTTCAAGATAAAAATCCTATATGACTTGAAATTGAAGTTATAGATGGATCGAAAAACATCAATTTCCACTCCAAACCCCAGATTGATTTTATTGGTACAAGGAGAAAGCACGAATCTTAATAATCTTCAAATCAATTCGGAATAAATTGGAATTGATCCATCTAAGATAGTGAGAATGAAAATGTACCGTGTTAAGCTTATCACCCCCAAGATTCGCACTCTCAATAGCCTTCTTTCCCAGCGACAATGCAGTACTCCAAGCAATCGTCAAGCCGACGCTCGTTCTTCCCATCGATGTAACCTTCGGAGCTAAACCCACAGATCTGGCCACCGAATCGAGTCGGGAACTTGGACGCGTCGAATCGATCAATCAAGCTGATTCCACTCTCACCGGAAAGCAATTTCTCGTAGTAAGCATCGACATCGTTCCCAAAGACAGAGACGAGACCAATACCGGTAATCACAACACGTTTCTTCGGATATGTCTCGCGTTTAGGAGCAGAAACAGCGGTTGATGTGGAAATGAATGAGCGTCTCCTCGTGGGTCTCGCATTGGCAATCTGATGCGACTATCGATTCGAAGGTCGTAGAAGAGGACTCGACGGAGAAGCACGTAGAGAGGAAGATTGAAGAGCTTGCATGGCGGATCCAAAGAGAGAGATAGAGAAATGGGAAGAAGAAACTCTTTACTTTTTCTTCTCCTCTAATTTTTTTTAATTGAAATCTGACTTGTAAAAATTTAGACTGATCTGTATTAATTAAAATGTTTTAACTGGTTGATTGTTTTTACGAGGTGTCAAGCATGAAAAAGCGCACATAAGGTTTTATTGTATTGATTTAAATATCTAGTCAGCAATGTTAGCCTTATTCTGTTATTCAGTTCACACATTTTACTATTAAGAAAATCAGAATCATGAATGTTAAGTATGCTATTTTTTCTAACCCAAAACCAGTTTTTGATAATATATAGAACATTCTAAATGGTATAAGTCATCGTTCTTTAACATAAAAATAAATGTGAAAGTAAGTTATGTAAACTTGTGTCAGTCGATACTGACATTTGTTGATATATTTTTAGATTATGGACCAACCTGTTTTATAAAATTAGTTCGTTATTTCGTAAAATTTGTAAGATTTATCAGTTCTCCATAAGTCCATATGTGTGTTTCTTCAAATTTTTGGTTAATGGTGTTTCTTCAGCTTAAAAAATAAACCTTACCGAAATACGTAATCAAGTTATTAACCTATATAATAAACTAAAATTAAAACATTCCCTATTATTTTATTTTTTCTACAACTTCACTAAATCTAGGGATCTCTTTAAAAAACCTAGAACACTTCAGCCACAGAACATAAGACTCTAATATTATTAGGAAAAACAACGTATTTCCATATTAAATTTATGACATAGGTATATATCCACTCCAAGTTTGGACATCGACACATATTCTTTCTCATAATTTAAAAGTTTGAAACGTATTTCCCCTTATTTGAATGTTTCAAACGTATTTCCTCTTATTTGAATGTTTCAAACGTATTTACACATATATATTGGTTTTCTTGGTTTATAATATAAACCAAAACCAAACCAGTTAAACCCGACACTAAAACCAAATTAAAAACACATATTCAAACAATCAAACCCAACAGTAAACCGAGATTTATGATTTTGCAAATTAACCCCTTAGGTTTATGATTTTGATACATTGACACACAAAGTTACTGATGATAATTTCAGTATTTCTCTCTTTTTCCCTTCCTCGAAACCAACTATCTTCTTCCTCGTCTTCTTCCCCTCTCTGTATCTAACTTCTCTCGTTTGGGATTTAAATCTCATAATTTCAGAATTTTGTAAAACCCATAGAATTTCGAGAGAAAGCAAAGAGTGAAGATAGATAGAACATTGTTTTACACACCAAAAATTGAAATTAAGATTTTCGAAAAGGCAGCAATCTGGACGGAGGTGGATGCGCGGTGGTGGCCGGAATCAGAGATACGTCGTTTTCCCAAAAAAAAAACTAAAAGAGTTTGAGCATTGTAGCCGGAGTTTTTAAAGCTTTGCTACCACCGTCAATGGCGGCCGATTTCATATCGTTTCTTAATCCAATCCAAAATATCTCTGAAAACCAAATCGACGTTCTCCTTCGACCATCCAATCAGCTGGTGCCACATCCCTTGATAGATCTTAATCGTCTTGTCTCTGCTATTGCATTTCCGGTAAAGCTCCTCCACGGAGGACGGATCGCAGACGACGTCATCTCCGCCGAGTACGATCATCAACGGAATCTCGACCTCTTCGAATCTGCTCTGAAGTTCCTCGCAGACTCGTACGAGCTCGTAGGCCGTGGCAGCGCGCGGTCTATCGACGGTTCGGTTAGGGTTAGTGAAGGCGAGCTTCCGTTTCCATGGCTCTTTGAAAGAGACGCCGGCGATGGAGCCGATTCTAGACCAAAGTAAACCCGATTGTAACCATACCTAACCCAAATACCGACCGGTAAACCAGCCGACCCGATCTTCTTCTTCTTCACTCATAAACAAACATCTTATATCTTCTTCATCAGCCACCATCGCAGGAGAATAGCAGAGGATGAAGTCGAACACAATAATGATAATCAATAAAGTAAGCATCTTTGAGGCAATCAAATCCAACGACAACAACTTAAGGGATTATCCACCTCTTGTATTCTGCTTCTCTTCTTCTATCTCTTGTTCTCCATCCCCTCTGAAATAAATTATCCATTCTCCTCTTCTGTTTCTTCAAACAAGTTCTCCTTCTATTTATTCATCAAAATTTCACACACAAATATGACATCCTCTTCAACTAATCCCTATGGATCAATCGATGAATTTTTTGAAGAAACTTTTGAACGGAAATTCAATCAAAAGTTTGACAATCTCTTGAATGATTCTGGTGATCATCGGAGGGCAACCAAATCCAGAAAAAAACGAGATGTTATTGAAAGAGATCGCGAAGATGGACACGAGCGTTTATGGAACGATTATTTCAAAGAAGATGCAACATACCCACCTCATTTATTCCGACGCCGTTTTAGAATGAACAAGCACTTGTTCATGCTTATTGTTGATCGACTCTCCAATGAAGTTCGATACTTCAGACAAAACAAAGATGCTACCGGAAGGCGTGGTCTCTCCGGACTTCAAAAGTGTACCGCAGCAATTCGTCTCATGGCATATGGTACTGCGGCTGATCAAGTTGACGAATACCTCCGCCTCGCTGCAGCTACATCTCGTTTATGCTTGGAACATTTTGTCGAAGGAATAATATATTTGTTCGGAAATGAGTACCTAAGGAGACCCACACAGGAGGATCTTCAACGACTTCTTGTCATTGGAGAGGAACGCGGATTTCCCGGGATGGTAGGAAGCATCGATTGTATGCATTGGGAGTGGAAAAATTGCCCCACCGCTTGGAAAGGGCAATTCTCACGTGGATCAGGAAAACCCACAATCGTTTTAGAGGCTGTAGCTTCATACGATCTTTGGATATGGCATGCGTTTTTTGGAGCTCCATGTACCTTAAACGATCTCAATGTCCTTGACCGCTCACTGTGGATCGTAGAAATCACAAGAGTAAAGGAGTTGGAATGCGAATTGGTATTTCGTTTTATTGAATCGAACTTAGTCGGAGTTTTACAAAAATATTTCGAGGTCGGTCATGAGGTCGAGATCGGATTTCGAGCTCTCACTTTCTCTCTCTAAAAATGTACTGCGGATTTGTTTTTCTCCCCTTCTAAATGTAGTCGGGACCTCCTTATTTATAGAAGTTTCTCGGTGGCTTTAGACTTTCTCCCGAATCCGGAAAAGTTCCGCAAATCCCGGATTAAAAGTTTTAGTCAATCTTCCCTTTCCGCAAATCAAGACCTACTTTCCGTAAAGTCGGATGTACTTTGCGGAAAGTAAAACGTACTTTCCGCGCGTTCCGGAAGTGGGTTCTGACTATGACAGGTTGAGACCGACGAGCTCGGTATGTCGTAGTTCGGCGGTCGCATGTTGATCCTTCCTTTACCGATCTCGGACCGTCGTCGATCGGATTGAAACGGACCGATCTCGGTACCGAGACGAGGATTTGATCCTTACATTTACAATCGATTATGATGAGTTCGGTTTGATTTGAGCTCGGTTGTTATTGCGCGAACTTCCTTGCCGATCTTGAATCATCGTTGATCGGATCGTGTTTTGCCGATTTGGATTCAAGTTCGGCCGATCTGGATTCAAGTTCGGCCGATCTGGATTCAAGTTCGGCGTTCCTTCAGATTCTTATCGGTTTATCGGTTATCAGTCTCTCGCGGACCTTTCTTTTAAGTTCGGAGTTCGGCGGATGTTTCGTGGGCTTTCCTTTCGGGTTCGAGCCGTCGTCGACCGGGATTAGTTGGGCCGGTCTCGGTTCAAACCGGGCTAAACCGGGGAGTGCTAAACTCACCACCAACACTCACCAGTTTTTAATGATATAATAAATGGTCAAGCTCCGCAAGTGAATTTCTCTGTCAATGGAAGGGAGTATGATTTGGCTTACTATCTCACAGATGGTATTTATCCAAAATGGGCAACTTTTATCCAATCTATTCCACTTCCACAAGGTCCAAAAACATCTTTATTTGCTCAACGTCAAGAAGCTATCCGAAAAGATGTCGAGCGTGCTTTCGGAGTCTTGCAAGCTCGATTTGCCATTGTTAAAAACCCAGCTCTTTTTTGGGATAAGGAAAAAATAGGAAAGATTATGAGAGCATCTATCATACTCCACAATATGATAGTAGAAGATGAACGAGATGTTAACACTCAGTTTGATGTATCAGAATTCCAACTAGGAGAAGGAAATAGAAGTTCACATGTGGATTTCACGTTTTCTACATCTATGCCTACAAATAATGCCGATATGCTGGGCGTTCGAACTCGACTTCGTGATAAACAAATGCATCAGCGGTTGAAAAATGATTTGGTGGAGCATATATGGCAAAAATTTGGACATGATCAAGATTAAAACTGAGCGTTCCTTTCCGTTTATGATTTCTAAATCTATGTTTTAAATGTTTTTGTTTCATGTATGTTTCAAATTTCATATTTTATTGAATGTACTATGTTATCAATTTTAAGAAAATAAACTTTATTTTAAAAAAAACTCAATTTCATAATTTTTTTTTAAAAAAAACTCCTCTATATTTACTACCTATAATCACATCAAACATCAACAAAATAAATTGGGGTTCTAAAATACAATAAATATTATAAAATTCATATATTACCCCAACATATTACCCACCCATAATCATGCTCTTAGGCCAAAAGTGATAATCAATAAAGTAAGCATCTTTTGTCCAGAATGATGCGATAATCGGAGAAGAAATTATCGACGGTGAGAGACCACAAGAGGAGAAGAAAAAAAAAAAATCGGGTGAAAAACAAATCGGGTCGGGTCATTTCCGGGTGGGGTTTTTGGGTTGGTTTTGGTGGGAATCAGATTTTAATTCGGTTATCTGTTTTAATACGGGTCAAATGTGGTTAATTTCTTTAATCGTTTTAATAAACTGGTTTAGTTCCGATTTTAAATGCTTAAGTATCATTTAGTAAACAATAAACCGATCTAAATCATGGTTTGTGTGGTTTAACGTTTTGAACTTATATTTTATGTGTAAATACGTCTGAAACTTTTAAATAAAGGGGAAATACGTCTACAATTTTTGAATTATGGAGATATGTGTCGAGGTCCAAATTTAGGGTGGATATACACCTATATCATAAACTTAAGTTGGAAATAAGACGATTTCCCATATTATTATTATATAGAGTGCATAATAATATTACATATTAATGCTACGTATTTCTAGAAATCAAAAACATGTCACATATCAATCATTTATCGTACCAAAGCCAATAAACCCTCTTTCTAATTCATTCGCTCCGCCCATATATTTGACTGAACTCTCCCTCTTTCTCCCTCTCTTTACATCTCTACTACAAAATTTCAGAAGCAGAAACAATAACAAAACTCTTCACTTTTCCAACAAAAAGATACAAATTTCTTCCTTGTAGTGTTGGGCTCATCAAGATTCAAGTAAGAGAAGTTTAAGTAATGAAAGAAGAGAACAGCACGAGCGGGACATGCGAGCCGTGCTGGACGTTCGGAGAGAAGTGTAGCCACGTTGTGAAGAAACAGCGAGCCAAGTTTTACATCCTTGGCCGTTGTATCGCCATGTTAGTCTGCGGGCGTGAGCGTGACCGCGACCACCGTGTTTCGATTTAGAGTTTTACCTTTATTTCTCTTCTTCTCTTTCTTCAATATTTTTTTTGGCTTGCCACTTTCATTTTTCCCTCTAGTATCATGTATCAAGCATTTGAACTAGGGTTGATATCTAAGTTATATATACACACGAATATATGAAATTGATGTAATGCATTCATAGACATGCTTAATTAATTTGTGATTTATGTCTTTGGTTTGACTTTTGAATGGTAGCTTCTGAATAAGTTTTGGCTGTTCAAGTAAGACTCTCTTTTTATTCCTAAGCCTTTGGCCCTGGGAAAGATCTTCAATTAGCTTGGAATAATGTATACGAAACTTTATGGTATTTTATAAATACTCAGACCATTCATTGATCCCTTCAAATGCTCTTTGTCATGATTCATGAATCATATCATATGAATAATAGAAGAGGAAAAAAACTTGTACTATAATCACTAAACTTATTTAAAAAAAAAATTGTGATGAAATGATTTTTCTTACCAGTTGGAATTTTGAATATATCATATTCTATCAACAGTAGTATTAGTCTAGATTTCAGATTATATAAAACATAATAGATGTCAATACGCAATAGAATCGTTTTTGAGAGTGAAGAAATTCACATTGAATATGCAGTAACATAGTGAAACAATACCAAAGAAAAACCAAATCGAAAGGTGAGAGAGAGAAAATGGCGATGAGAAAGTAATTATGACGAGTCTACGGCCTAAGAGTCCATGTGACTCGAGTCAACTTCATACTAATAATGCAAAGCGAAACTATACATGCTCTATTTTCTTATCTATGTTATCGGTTTAGGGAGGGTGAGATGTTTGATCGTGTAGATTTTTTTTTCATTTCATTGTTTACTAATGTAATATATATACTAAAAATTGGAATATGAAGAGGATAATTATAACATTCTGATAGTCTTTAGTCATTTTCCATGCGTTCATAAGTTTTTTAAAATGCATATAGTAAAAAGAAAAGCAAAAGAATAAGAGATTGTGGAATTCAGGATCCGCACCATCCAGGAAACAAGTGAAATTAACAGTAACTCTCCATCTTAGGACATACGTAATTTTTTCCATTTTACACTAATGATTTGCTTTTTATTCTATTATAAATTTGAACATAAATAAGTTGTCAAGTCTTTTGATGATTCATCGTAGAACATAGATTCATTAGATGATATAAAATGTAAAGGCCTAAAGAGTACTCCCACTTCCCAAAAATATATTTATATATAGTACAGCAGATATATATATGGAATCTCAAATACCTAGAAAATTTTCTGGTTTTGACCAATGTAGTCCACTTTTTGTTTGGTAGTCACAGTTACCACTACTTTAGAGAAATACGACCCAACACTAATAAACTATATAGTAACGATATATTATGTAAAAAAAGAATCCCTAGCCAAAAAATGCAAACAAACTAAAACGAATCCAACATCACGTGCATGCTTTTGCTCCAAGTCTCGAACATTTCCGACACGCCGCAACCGCTAATTAAAAAATAGATTATTTTTTCTTTCGAAACATTTTAAAGTATTAGACTAATTAGTGATGGATACTTATCGGATACTCTAGAAAATTAACAACATATCTGATTATTCGTATTTGACCGTATCCTGAATCTTAATATATATGTCCGATTTGAATATTTGGATCGTGTTCACACGGATGTGGTCCACTACAAGAAAACAGGTTTTTTACTACTGCAAAATCAGTCAGTAATCAGTAGCAAAACACCATGTTACGACTGATTACCGACTGATTTCTGCAGTAGGTAAACGTCTAGTCGCTAAAAATATCAGTCGCAAAATTCCGACTGATTTACGACTGATATTATGCAGTCACTATTCAGTCGCTAATCAATAGCAAAATTTTACGACTGATTAGTGACTGAATAGTGACTGATCTTTGCTATTACAACCGTAGTCAGTAATCAGTCGTAACAATTTACGACTGATTAGTGGCTGAATAGCGACTATAGGTTGCTACTACTTAGGTCGTCGGTAATCAGTCGTAAATTATAACGACTGATTACCTACTATTTTTGCTACTTATTTACGACTGAAATGAGCATCGGTTTTGTATTTTGGCATTTTACGACTATTTACCGACTGTTTATTTAATTTTTTTGTTACTGAAAACCTACTAGGTTATCAATTTCATAATTTCTACTGAAAACCTACTAGATTAAAACTTAAAACTTGAAACTCTAAACTCTAAACAGAAGTGAAACAATCTTATAAACATAAACACCAAATATTATACACTAAGATATTCATACAAAAAAATAATATAACTTTCATGTTCTAAACCAAAATGGAAAAACAAGTTCTTTCCATTTCCAAAAGATAAGATAAGTTTTAAGTTTAAAGTTTAAAATTTTGATTCAACGAGACATTGTATGCATCGACTCCAGTAGACCACAGTTCTTTTAACTCATCAATGAGAGGTCGGAGGAAGATATCGAGACTAGCTCGAGGATGATTTGGCCCATAATTCATAATTGTTAGAAACAAGTACTCCGTATTCATGCACATACACTACAAGAAAACACCCATTTTGCAACGACCTATTTCATCGCAAAATCGTTGCAAAACAGAGGTACCATCGAATTTGCGACGAAACGCAAATCGTCGTTAACTAATCGTCGTCGTAAAATCGTCGCTAATTTACGAGGGGCCAAAAATCGTCGCTAAATCGTCGCAAACAAATCGTCGCTAAATCGTCGCAAATTTTACTTCGAATTTACGACGAATACAAATACGTCGTAAAAACGATGGGAAATCGATGGAAATTGACGACAAAAAAACGACGAATTAAGGATGATTATGTGGACAAATAATCATCGCAAAATCGTCGTAAAAGTTTCATCGTAATTTCGTCGTAAGATTAGAACCGTCGTAAAATCGATGTTAATGAATCGTCGCAAAATCGTCGCACATTTGCGACGATTTGGCGACGATTTTAATTATTTTTATTTAATTAAAACAATTAATTATTATTTTAATTAATTATGTATTTCTATTTAAAATAATAATAAACTTATTAATTTCGAAATTATAATTTAAAATTTTTTAAAAAAAATAATAT
>PKMM01011707.1:0-17517 GCA_002933915.1 Eutrema heterophyllum | reverse complement strand
TATGTTTATACACTTACGTCTCAAATTCACTAACTTCTTCGCAATTTAAGAGGATATACGTTTGGGCACTATGATGGTCTTTTTCATTGGCAAACCAAACTGACTTCACGCTTCCACATAATCGACCGATTGAAGAAAAGATGTCTGGGACACCTTCATTAGCATATGTTCGTCCTACACCTCCATCATCATATCGCCGTGTTGCCCTTTTCTGTGTACGGACCTTCGAGCCGAAATAGTATCCCGTGAAGTGAGAAGCTTCTTCTGTTAAACTTCCTTCTACTATTGAGCCTTCAACTTTGGCTAGATTTTTAGCCTTCCGCTTCAAATGTCCAATGAATCGCTCGAATGGGTACATCCACCGATACTGCACAGGTCCTCCATGTTCTGCTTCGTGAGGGAGATGGATAGGTAGATGTTCCATAACATCAAAGAAGGCTGGGGGAAATATTTTCTCCAAGTTGCACAACAAAATAGGAATAGTAGCATCAAGTTGTGCAATAACATCTTCTGACAAAGTGCGGGTACAAAGATCCCGAAAAAACGCTCCAATACCTACAATGACAATTACCACATATAAGGTAGACTTGTTAATTTTTCATTTCATATATATATTATATCAATGTTTACATATGTGATTAATTTAAAGTTACCTGCAATTGCTTCGTGTACATTTCCTGGTAGAAGTTCAGCAAATGCAAAAGGAAGTAGCCGTTGCATAAAGACGTGACAGTCATGACTCTTCATCCCAGAAAACTTTTGCCCTTTCTCAACACATTTAGCTAGATTAGATACGTACCCATCCGGGAACTTCACATCAGATGTCGCCCATTTGAACAAGGCTGACTTTTCTTCCGCACCCAATCGAAATATGGGAACAGGTGCTTTCCCATTGCTTGTAATATGTAACTCAATCCGATAACAAAGATCAGGCAAGTCTAGTCTTGACTTACCGCTGTCTTTAGTCCTTCCATGCACGTTTAACACTGTATGCATGATGTTATCAAAAAAGTTTTTTCTCAATATGCATGACATCCAGATTGTGTCTAAGCAAATGATCCTTCCAATACGGAAGCTTCCAGAATATGCTTTTCTTATGTCAATTATGATGCTCCCCATATCCATCCGCCATATTAGCTGGAGTGTGCCAATTTCCACCACGATTGACTGTTTCCAGTGCACCATAATGATCAATTTCTGCTTCTAGATCTTCCCCGGAAAGATAAACAGGAGGAGGAACACGAACAGCTTTGTTCTTTCTAAACAACCGCTTGTTTCTCCTATATGGATGGTGAATCGGTAGAAATCGACGGTGACAATCAAACCAACTTGTTTTCCGACCATGTTTCAATTGAAACGCATCTGTCCTATTGAGACAATATGGACAAGCCAATCGCCTATGCGTAGTCCAACCTGATAACATCCCGTAAGCAGGGAAGTCGCTTATTGTCCACATAAGCACCGCACGCATTGTAAAAAAAAATTTCCTCGCAAAATCATATGTCCGAACCCCGGTATACCACAACTGCCCCAATTCCTCTATCAAAGGCTGCAAAAACACATCAAGGGAATGCTTCAGATGCTTTGAACAAGGTACTAAAATACTCAAGAATAAAAATTCCCTTTGCATGCATATATCTGGAGGAAGGTTGTAAGGCGTTAGGATTACTGGCCATAAAGAATATTGCCTACCAGACATACCAAATGGACTAAATCCATATGTGCAAAGACCAAGATACACATTTCGTTTCTCTCTAGCGAAGTCTGGGTGTACCGTCTTAAAGTGTTTCCACGCTTTTGCATCTGAAGGATGAGTAACCTCCCCATCTGTCTGCAAAGGATCTGCATGCCATCTCATCGATGCAGCTGTCCTCTCAGACTGATACATTCTCTTTAACCTATCAGTTATAGGAAGGTACCACATCCGCTGGAACGGTACCTTACTCCGACCAGTACCTTGCGGCTTATATCTTGGCTTATGGCAAAATCGACATTCCAGCAACTTATCATCATCTTTCCAAAAAAGCATGCAATTGTCAACACAGACATCTATCATCTCAGAAGGTAACCCAAGACTATAAAGCAGCTTTTGTATCTCATAGTAAGTTTCAGTAGCTAAATTGTCCTCTGGCAAATACTCTTTAATCAAATCAGTCCAATCATCCATGCAAACCTCAACTAAGTTATGATCAGTTTTAATAGTCATCATCCTAACCGCCAACGACAATTTAGAGTGCCCTTCTCTACATCCATCGTAGAGTGGCTGATTTGCATCATCTAGCATATCATAAAAGCTTTGTGCATCTAGATTGGGTTCCTCATCATGATGCTCAGGTGCAAATGTACTTACAGTTTCATGAAATGCATCTGTAACCATGTCATGAATCCTATCATGATCTTGACCATGCTCCGCATGATAATCAAATTGATTAAAATCATTTGACTCATCAAAATTCGATGCTTGATAATTGCTAGTACTACTACCTGCATTTCCCCCATGACCCTCTCCATGATAATACCAGATATAGTAATGCGGCATAAACCCTCTATTTAATATATGCGACCACACCTTCGAGGTAATGATAAATTTCCTATTCATGCATTTTAGACAAGGACAGTACATCTTACCACTAGTAATCGTATTTTGTATAGTTCCCATCTGATGCATGAATCCCTCCACCCCATCACTGAACTCCTTTGTTAGCGATCCCTCTGAATCAAAACGATTATACATCCATCTTCTAATTTCGTATATTGACATTTTTTGTTGGTCAGAGAGAAGTAAATGTTTTTGAATATGAAATTTTTCTTATGAGGTTGGCCGCTATATATAGATTTTTATTTTCGTTACCATCGAATTAGCAACGAATTTTGCATCGATTTTGCAACGATTTTACAATAGTTCACCTAACCGTACACCCCGGTAACTTAAACGTGTTCAACTAACTCATATATCGTCGGTAATTCGTTGCAAAGTTCAACGAATACATTTCGTTGGTAATTCGTCGGTAATTAACGACGATTTTACTACGATTACAAAAATCGTCTTTAAATCGTCGCTAATTTGCGACGAAATTACGACGATTTTAAAAATCATCGTAAAATCGTCGTTAATTGGACCGAACTTAACAACGATTTTACGACGAAATATTTCGTCCCAAATTTGCGACGATTTTACGACGAATTAAAAAATCGTCGTAAAATCGTTGTAATAACGATGTTGATTTGCGACGAAATAAAATCGTCGCAAAAAATCGTTGCAAAATTGCTGTTTTCTTGTAGTGATACCAGGTGGTAAATTATACGGAGTCAAGATCACGAAGTAATCTTGGAAAACAACTCATTTCATGTCCACATACTCCGCAACAAAATGGAATTGTGGAACGAAAGCACATGCATGTCACATAACTTGGGCTCTCTATGATGTTTCATAGCAAGGTTCCCCAACAATTATGGGTCGAAGCGTTTCTTATAGCTAATTTTCTTGGAAATCTACTGCCATCTTCAGTCACAACCGCTAATAAAAGTTTGTACGAGATGTTATACGACAAACCACCAGTTTATACTTTATACATCTCTTAGAGTCTTTGGTTGTTCTTGCTATCCATACTTGAGAGGCTATGCCAAGAACAAGTTTGATCCGAAATCACTTCAATGCGTGTTCTTGGGATACAATGAAAAGTACAAAGGGTATCGTTGCTTATTTCCTCCTACAGGCAAAGTCTACATAAGCAGACATGTCCTGTTTGATGAGAAAATATTTCCCTTTGCAAATGTCTACAAAGAGTTTCACATGATGTCTTCATCACCTCTTCTCTCTGCTTGGCAAACAAGTGCTTTGCAGTCTGCTTTCGACTATACAGTTATAGAAGATCTACATGTTACTTCGTCTACAAGAGAACCTGTGATGCCTACCACTTATGAAATGGGAAGTTCTGGGTGTACGAGAGACTTTGATTCTGATCCTATAGGCAACAGTTTCCCTGTTTCATCTGATGGGACAGACATCACAGAACAACCTCAATTGTCTTCACAAGAAGTGTCTTCATCACTGTTCACGGAGGAAGACTTCCCTCATTTATCTGTAGCAGCATCTCCTCCTTAGGACATTCAGCCTAGTCACCAAATGACAACACGTGCAAGATCAGGAATTGTTAAGCCAAATCCTAGAAATGCACTTTTCACAGTTAAAGAAAACTATCCAGAACCTAAGACAGTGAAGTTTGCACTTAAAGATGTTGGTTGGACAAATGCAATGGGAGAAGAAATGGGTACAATGCGTGAAGTTGATGTTTTTGATCTCGTGCCACCTGAAAAAGCTGACAATGTCTTAGGATGCAAATGGGTTTTTAAAACAAAGCTCCACGCAGGTGGAACCCTGGATCGATTGAAAGCTAGACTTGTTGCCAAAGGGTATGATCAGGAAGAAGGAGTAGACTATGTTGAAACATTCAGCCTAGTAGTTAGAACTGCAATAGTAGACTGATTCTTGATGTTGCAGTCACAAAACGGTGGAACATAAAACAACTTGATGTAAAAAAATGCGTTTCTTCATGGTGATCTAAAAGAAACAGTCTATATGGTTCAACCACCTGGTTTTGAAGATCCTGCTAGACCAGACTATGTTTGCAAACTAAAGAAAGCTATTTATGCCCTTAAACAAGCGCCAATAGCGTGGTTTGATAAGTTCAGCTCTTATCTTCTTTAGTTTGGTTTCACTTGTAGCATTCCTGACCCATCACTTTTTGTGTATATCAAAGGCAAGGATATGATGTATCTTCTCTTGTATGTTGATGATATGGTGCTTACAAGAAATAATGATGTATTGATTCAGAGGCTTCTTGACAGTCTCAACACAGAATTTAGAATGAAGGATATGGGTCCTTTGCACTATTTCCTCGGTATTCAAGCACACTTTCACAAAGATGGTCTATTCTTGAGCCAAGAGAAGTATGCAACAGACCTTCTTGTTACTGCAGGGATGAAAGATTGTGCACCAATGCCTACACCACTGCCTCTGGATAAGATCTCAGGTCAGCAGGAGTCATTCTCTGACCCTACCTATTTCAGGAGTCTAGTTGAAAAATTACATTATTTGACGTTAACAAGGCCAAATATACAGTTTGCAGTCAATTTTGTTTGTCAAAAGATGCATTCTCCAACGGTTTCAGACTATCATCTACTAAAACGTATTCTCCGATACTTAAAAGGCACATTACCGATGGGAATCAACTTGAATGCTGATACAGGTTTAACATTGTGTGCCTATAGTGATAGTGATTGGGCTGGATGTAAGGATACAAGACGTTCAACATGAGGTTTCTGCACATTTCTTGGTATAAATATAATTTCATGGTCTGCAAAGAGACATCCAACCGTCTCAAGATCCTCAACCGAGGCAGAATACAGGTCTTTGTCTTTTGCTGCCGAAGAACTCAAATGGATTGTCTCTCTTCTCACCGACATTGGTATCCCTCAATCCTCTGTGCCACAGTTGTTGTGTGATAATCTCTCTTCAGTTTATCTTACAGCCAATCCAACTTTGCACTCGAGATCAAAGCATTTTGATGTTGACTTCCATTACGTACGAGAAAGAATGGCACTTGGAGCTTTTGAGGTAAAACACATTCCTGTTTCCCTTCAGCTAGCTGACATCTTTATGAAGTCTTTACCACAAGAACCGTTCTTCAGCTTGAGACACAAACTTGGTGTTGGATTTCCTCCCAACACAAGTTTGAGGGGGTGTATTAGCCAGACTTCACATATTAGTCAGACTTCACATATTTGCCAGACTTCACAAGAAGATAATGGGCCACGACCTCAAGCCCACAAAGATTCACTTGAGCAATCGATTTGAAGCTTTAGGATATGTGTAATTAAGACATGTTGTTTTTTACCTTTATATAATTTATCGTTGTAATCTGGTAGATTAAGTAAAAGTGAAATATCAAAAGTTCTTCCCTTTTAAGAGTTTTCTCTGAGTTTTCATAGGAATTTTCAGCTACCCCCTAACATTAGACGGAAAACATTCCAAACACGGGATATGCAATGTGGTAGCCCTTCGGGAAGAAGTCCACACTATAGCATATCGATGTATTCTTACCAGAGCTGACTGGATTAGTCGATAAAGTATATATAAAATATATATATATGGATCGTGAGTAGTATATATATTTGGATCGTGAGTAGTACATGTGTAGAAAACCAAATGTAGGTAGAAAATTGAGAGCCGACAATGGGAATCCTTGAGGCGAAATTTTTTTTGCCAAACAGCAGGATTAAAAGGTGTCATATACACTCGTGCGGTCCCTCCTCGTTACTATTTTTCATTGTTTTTCCGCTGTTTAATTTATTTCTACAGACTTGGAATATTGTTTTCTCAAGCTGTTTTTTTTAAAAGTAAAAAACAAAAATCCATTATTTATGATAATGCCATAGTTGAGAGCGTGACTTTTTCTTACCCTTTTTTTTTAATATATATGATACTTGATTTGTACAAGTAAAAGTTAGCATCATTGACGAAAGATGCGAGAAAAACATCGTTGGCGTCATAATTATTGTCCCGATAATATGTAAGGTATATTTTTATAATTCTGAATCGGTGGAGAGTTTTGTTTCTTTTCCTTTTTCTTATTTTTTTGGTGATCAATCTTCTATTGGATGTCTTCCACTAGCTGTGAATCGGTGGAGAATTTTTTTGTTTTGCTTCTTCTTCTTTTTAACGTTACTACAAAACTAGGAAGAAAAGGGAAACATATATATACGCCAGAGCTTTGTTGTTTTGCAATACATATCACGTTACTACATAATATTTAGGGAGAAGAAAAGGAAAAATCAAAGATTAATAGTTAAAGTGCCTATTATTGTTAATTATAAAAATTATATAAGGGATAAAACAGAAAACTTAAGTCATCGTTTCATTTTATTGATTGAATTCGGCGATATTACAAATATGTCGAAATCTATAAAAGAACTTTAGAAACTGGAGAAATAAAAATCAGCAATTATGAGCTCTATTTTTTATAAAAATGGGTAGTTGAATGTAGAAAAGTTTCTTATAAATTTTGATGATTGCATATTTTTTATGAAAGATAGATAGTTCATGGAGGACATCATCTCTTAACAACAACAAAAAAAAAAAAAAAAAACAATTATCGTTTTTGATACACGAAATGGGTAGTTGAATGTAGAATTTTTTTTTATAAATTTCGATGATTGCATATTTTTCATGAAAGATAGATAGTTCATGGAGAACATCATCTCTTAACAACAAAAATAATAAGAAAAACAATTATCATCGTCGAAAATGGATAGTTGAATGTAGAAAAGTTTCTTATAAATTTCGATGGTTGCATATTTTTCATGAAAGATAAATAGTTCATGGATCAGGATTATCACAACTTCACCTAAAACAGCTATTTATCAAAACTATTAACAAAAAAAGTACATGACTACATTTATAATCATATGTTTTATAATTGAAAAATGGTATTAGCAATAATATTTTTGGTCATAACTTTTTTTTTAAAATATAACATGTTAATTATGATATATATCAGTAATGCATGGTTTTCCTTTAAAAAACATACTTTCACGTTTATATATAACAGGAAAATTATTCATTACTCGATTTCTATTTGGGTTGTTCAATCTGTAATAAATACATAAATAGGCATATCGCATATGTAATGTTTCTGGATTAGACTTATACCCTTAACAGAAGTAAAAATAATAATAAAAAGAGATGATTGTAACTTTAGATTATAAGAGCATCGTTATTGGGAGAAACTCACGGGGTTCTTAACTCGAAAAAAAAAAAAAAAAATTATGAACAGTGTAAGAACCGGTTCTTCAATAAGAGTTTTAAGAACCGATTTTTAAAAAGGTTCTTACACTGTTCTTAGCCACGTGTCAACCCCTAATTCGTCGGATTTTTTTTTTTTTACTTTTTCTTAACTTTAACTTAAAAAAAAAATTTTAACTTTTTTTTTTAAAAACTTTTTCATAACTTCAACTTTAAAATTATAAACTTTTTTTTACATATTAATGAAATAGCTATGTTTAAAATTGAAAGCTGATTTGGTTGAGCATATCCGGCAAAAATTTGGACGTGATCAAAATAATAATTGAATGTTGTTTTGCTTTTTTTTTTTCAAAATCTATATTTAAAATATAATATTTTTAAGTATTTATGTTTAATTAATAAAATAATTTTAAAAAAAAAAAATTAAATAAAATTTTTTTTTAAAAAAAATCCCATTAAAATTTCTAACAATAAAACAGCAAAAACAAAAGTTTTTTAACATAGTTTCTTAACTTCAACTCTATATTAAAATCCCACATAACAAAACCCATTTGGGTTTCTAGAATAATGATGTTCTAAAAGCCGATTGGACACAAAGAAAAAACAGAAGATGAGAAGTATTGGGGCCCATTGGGGATGGAAAGAAGAGAAAACACGTGCATCTCTCTGACACACGTTGAAACCCAAACACTGCTTCTCTATTTCCACTTTCCAGTTTAGATAGTTTTCTTTTTTCTTCTTATTACCTCAGTAGATTATAACTTTTTTTTACCAGTTATTATCATATTATTATACTCAATATACGTCATTGGATTATACTCAATATATCGTCAATGTAAATCAGCATTTGTGTTGTAGAATGACTATTCCGTCTATATATTCTAGGTTTACGCTCAAGCTATTGTTCTGAATATTTATTTAGAAAATGTTATAAGCTGTTTTCTAAATTGTTATGAAGCTACGTGCTATTTATGAATTCTCATAACTAAAAAAAAATGGTTATATGTGATACAATCATGAAGAATGGCAAAAGAAGTGTCTACTCACAAGTAGTTTCGAAGATTTCCGACTCAAAACCAATTGGCAATGAATAGATTAACCAAATTCTTTTATATATTATTCAATGTCTCTTCCTATTTCTGATGTGGAACAATCTTTACACAGTCCCTAAAAATTAAGGCTTATGGCCCATTAATCTCTACCTAATCCTAATACCTCCTCTCGAGATAATGGCTCTTCTAGCAATTAATCTCGACAGACCATCAATCCTTGGATCAGGGCGGTGGAGCTTTCTTCTGGGCCGGATTACGGGTAACATGTGTTCGGGTTCTGATACTATGTTAAGTTTTTTGGGTTTCCAACTCAAAACCAATTGGCAATGAGTGAATTGGCTCAAATCCCTTATATATTATTCAATGTTCCTTCCCATTTCTAATATGGAACAATTTTCATCTCCCTAGAGAATAAGACCCATGACTCATTAATCCCTACCTAATCCTAATAGTCACAATCTTCTCTCAGTTTCCACAAATAGACTAATTAAAGCTTAACCTATGTTCTATCTGTAATACAAAGTTCAAAAGATTCATCATGAACGCTTTAACTTCATATTTGAAATAATCTAAAGAGTCCAAATCTCATTCAATCATATTGAGAAAAAAATGGAGATGTGTTCTAGAGATGAGCACAAATATCTCATTATGTCGTTTGCTAAATGGACCAGACTGGTCCAACTCTTTTTCTTTCTTTCTCAGAAAACCTAACGAGACCGAAAAGCCTGCTCTTTTTCACCATTTTAATTTATCCACGACAACAAATTTTAGACATATTTGCAAAAACAAACACTTTATTAAGTTTTATTAATTTTTAACATTTTAAGTTTTTTTTGTTTTTTTTTGTCCATTAGCGAGCAAATGACAAAAAATATATTTACCTTTTGTTCGTGTACCTTCCACAAGCGTACATACCATAAATTGCCAAAACATGCATAAAGGCCATCTAAATATACAACCACTAGGATTTAACCCGCACTAATTATAGTGCAGAGTAAATTTTTTTAAGGAAATTGTTTTGAAATTTAAGAAAATTGCTTTTATCTGAATTTTACAATATGGCTAACTAATGTTTATAGATAAAGCTGTCAATTTGTAATAATTTGTCTATTTAACCCGTTTTGCAGTGAACTAAAATATCTGTGTCTAACTTTTTATAAAATTAGTAAAATATTTTTCAACTTTTGTTTTGATATATATTTAAATAAAATATAATAAATTATAGTGAAAATATATAGCAAGATTTTGAATATATATATAGATTGATTATTATTTAAAAATATATAGTATTAAAAATAATTAAGAAATTAAATAATAAATAACTTCTTTAATACAAAATATATACTATCCATTTTCTAATCAATAATTTTAAAAGATTATTATATCTTTTTCTATTTCAATTATTTTTTATTATTTGTAATGACATTTCATATAATAATTTACAAAATAAAGTTTATTTTCAAAAATTTCTTTTTAAATAATATTATAGAAATGTGATTATTAGGAGTATTAGTATCATCAACCTTGTAGAGTTATTAGGAGTAGAAATTTGCAGATTGATATATTCCAATAATCTATCAATTATGTAGCAAAGCGGTTGCACACTCATCCAGAGAAGTGTGGAAAAGCCGGATATGGTATATCATTTTAAGGCGGTTTTACAAAAGGAATGCAGATTTTATAATTTGATTTCAGGAGTGAAGCCAAAGACGATCATGGAGCCTCTCTTCACCAGCGCCAAACATCTCGTCGACTTTTTCGCCGTCTCTGTAAAACTGGAACGTCGGAGTATAACGGATGTGTCGGGTGGTTTCGGGGCACTCGTCGATATCTGCATAAACAAACTTAAGCCCTTGGAAACTGTTGCTAAGCTCTTGGAATGCAGGGAGAATCTGGCTACAAACTCCACACCTGACAGAGACAGAGACCAAGCCATACCACGAAGCTCCGTAGTTAATGACAGCCTGAAATTGACAAAACCAAAAAAACAAGAAGAACAAAATCAGATTACGAAGAATCTAAGCTTGGGTCTTATCGTGTGTAAAATGTATAACTGTCGCTTGTAAATAACCGGAGATTTGGAAGATTTGATATTGTCAAGAATAGTGAGAAGACTTTGGTCGCTTGGTGCGATCTTCAAATTGCCATTACGATTCGAGTTGGATTTCAAATCCGATTCTTGCTTTCTCATTTTTTGTTTTTGTTTGTTTGGTTGGTTTCAAATTTTGATCTTTTTCGCGAACATAACCTTTAATCCAACCACAAGTCTACTTACCATTACCCAAACCCAAACCAATCGATTTGAGCCTAAACCGGTTTTAACAAAGCCAATTTCAACATCGACAAATTTCGTTAACCGGCTCGCATAGAGGAGGAGTATCCATGGCGAGTTTCGTCAGCGAGACCAGAACCCATAATCAAATTTTGTCTCGGTGTTAAGCTACTTCTTGAAGAATAATCCCAAAAAGTAGGAAACTTGGATGATTTGCTTAGGTCAAAATTAATGTTTTGAAATCTTTCATCTATATGAGCAAGAGCTCGAAAAGATGCAAGCTTTTTGTTGGTTTCTGCATTAATTCAATCTGAATCTTTCAAGTTGCTAATGCTCATTGTTAGAATTTAAAGAATCTTTGATCCCACTTGTTAATGATTTATTCTTTAATCATCTTGTCTCAATCTATCTTCGAATCACGAATTAAACAAACACCAGAATTGTTCACCCAGTTCACGGTCTCTAACCGCTACATCTGGGATAGATTCGGGATCCACAACATCCACTATGAAAAACAATCGGAAAACACCTCCGATGTGGTTCACAATATCAATCTCTCCTCACATCCAACAAACAGAAAAAACAAAGAACATAACTAGATTCCCCAGAGAAAACCCTTTATTCTCTCTCTACCTCTACGAGCCGTCTCTAAGGCGCTCGGAATCCCCTAGACTCAGGATTAGGTATTTCTATTGTTAAACACTTGTATTTATAACAAAAAAACCCTAGAAACTTACTTGGACCCAACTTAACACTAAGGCTTGTACTAAGCCCAATTGCTGGCCCAAGTTGAGAGTTGACTGAAGTCTGACTTCTCACAATCTCCACCTTCAGATTCAGACAGCTCTCGACTCCTCCACAAATCTTTGTTCCTTTGTCTTTCTTCTTGTTTGCTTCTTCTAGAATCTCCACCTTGATCCCAGTTTGAAATCTCCTCGTGAATTGCCCTTTGAACCTTTGACTCCTGGCTCTAGACTTGGCACTTTGATCTTCATGTGAACCTGCATAAGTTTGAACTTACACAAAACAAACACCTTAGTAGATTAATATACTAAACCATCAATGACTAGACATCATCCTTGATGAGCTCCTTCCCGAGCCACCAACATCCCTATGTCTCTTCTTGAGTTATAAAACCAGCTGCTACACTTCTTGTGTCAAGCTCAACTCATCATTGATCTTCTGATTCTTCATTATCTTTGTCCTTCTACAACTTGATTCCCTTTTGATATTCTTTGATTCTTCTCCTGTACACTGAGCCTTGAATAAAAAAACTCATTGAACTGTAAGCAGCTAACCCTGAATCATACATGCTTCAAACCTGAAACAATCCCTGATTCAACACTCTCTGTTTAAACATATATGCCTTGAACTCCTGTTGTACCGCTGTTACTCCGAACAGAACACGCCATCCAACCATACTGCTGAACAGACTTTTGACACAACCCTGTTCAATCATCATGCATTACAGAACCTTGTTGACAAACCAATTCCTCTTGAATCAACTGCAGAAAACCTCTAAGTCATTTATGCTTCATTTCCCTGAAACCGTCTCTGACTTACCAAGACATCACTAAACCTGAACACTTTGAACATCACTTTGCACCGCTGCTATTGCCTGCAGAACCCTCCTCCTAACTCCACATGGCTAAGAAGACTCTCGATACAAATATCTTTGCTCATTCTTTTGTTCAAAACCCTTATGCATCAGCAGAACCATCCAACCAAAAAGACTCGAACTGTTTGGTAAATCTGTCTCACATCCACAACCTTGTGAAATGCCCGAGACACCATGTTACAGCCCTTAACACTTCATCTCTAGAACCCTTGAAGTCGCTTCCTTGCTGTAAAAAATCTCTTTTCCCAATGCAACTTTTGTCCTCTGCATTCTGATCCTTTCTTGGATCCCTCTTCAATTGCAAAAAACTTGCAACTGATATCCAAATGTCTTCACCACCATCAAGCAACTAAGCTCTAAAGCTTTTCCTTCTAATCTTGGTTGCAACCTGATTCTGCTTGATCCTTGTGACATCTTCATCTGCTCCTAGACCTCATTCCACCAACTTGAGACTAAGCCTGCAAACCAAAACTCCTCAAACCTTAACCATACCAATCTGTCTTTGACCCCAACAGATTCCCTTGATCTTGTTCCATACTCATCTGCAACTTTTTTTTGAATTGAATCCAGAAACCTTTTCCTTAATCCTCAAATAACCAATAACACACAGACAATTCAAACTTCTAAGGCGTCCCTCAGTCCCATGAATTCCCTTCCAATGGCTAGTTTGAACTCTGAACACCAACTCTTGTGTTCTCCCAAGACTTCAATTCCCTGAATTTTGCAGACCCTGAGCAACCAGAAACAACCAATCAAAACATCACAAATGTACCTTGTCATTCGCAGCGGATATAAACTTAACAGTCTCCTCGGTTTGACCCTTGAGATTGATGATGCGATTCTGATTCCTTGATCCTGGTCTAAACCAATAATCCATATGATACCGGAGATTAACTCCACCTTAAACCAATCTCTACCTTGTTGCACTTTTCTGTCTCAATTTCTCTGGATTTTCTGAGCTCCCTTATGCAATTTTAGACAATTTCTCTTTGATTAAAAGAGACTTGTTTTTATCCCTGGCCCAACTGAAATTTTCCCCCATTTAATTCGGACAGGCCCAAGAAAATGAAACTGAGGCCCAATTTTATAATTTAGCGCTTGGGCCCACATCTTTCTTTTCTTCTCTTGTTTTCGGCCCAATCTCTTCTTCCTGTTTTCTTGCCCAGATTTGGCCCACCTGGGAAAAAAAAGAAACCCTAGCTCCTTCGTCTTCCTTGCCTCGAAGATCCTCGGCCGCCGCTCTGCCCATGTCGCCAGCGCCATTTACCGGCAACAATCTCGTTGTCTCCATTCCGGCAATTCGCCTCGCCGAATTTCTCCGGTGACTTCAACCAGCAATACCGCCGCTTCTTCTCCTTCATGTGTCTTTCTCACGGTCACCATCGGCGGCGGCGCTCCTTCACCGGCAGCGGCGCTACTTCTCGGCGCCTCCTTCCCGGCGACTTGCCCCTGAGCCGTCGTCGTCTACTACAGCATCGACTTCTTCTCTCCTGACCATGATACTTGACGGCGGTTCTCAATGGCGGCGCTCCTTCTCGGTGTCTCCATCTCCGGCGACCGTGAAACCTCTGGCGGTTTCTCCCTGAAGACTCGAACCCGGTGGCGTTTCTCTCCTTTCAAGGATTTCTCCGGTGCCTCCTTCTCCGTTGAATCGACACGTCTTCCTCACCGGCGACAACATCCATGACGCGTCTCCTTCACTGGACATCTCGGCAGTGCCGGTGAACCCCAAACCCGAGAAACTATTTCCCAAAGCTTCTAACTTTGAGATTTCACCCAATCAAGTTCACACACCCACGTGACCAGAAAACTTGAAACCATGAAACCTCCTGTTTCACTTAGAAACTTCAAACAGCACAATTCATTCTTTCAAAACCGTTTTTGTTCCTCGTGAGAGCTCGATGTTCCCGTCGAATTTGTGAATCGAAGATCCTGACGTTCTGATACCACTTGTTAGGATTTTAAAAAAATTTCATCCCACTTGTTAATGATTTATTCTTTAATCATCTTGTCCCAATCTATCTTCGAATCACGAATTAAACGAACACCAGAATTATTCACCCAGTTCACGGCCTCTAACCGCTACATCTGGGATGGATCCGGTATCCACAACATCCACTATGAAGAACAATCATAAAACATCTTCGATATTGTTCACACAATATCAAAGAACAGAACTAGATTCCCCAGAGAAAACCACTATTCTCTCTCTACCTCTACGAATCGCCTCTAAGGCGCTCGGAATCCCATGGACTCAGGATTAGGTATTTCTATTGTTAAACGCTTGTATTTATAACAAAAAAAACCCTCAAAACTTATTTGGGCCCAGCTTAACACTAAACACTAAGGATTGTACTAAGTCCAATTGCTGGCCCAGGTTGTGAGTTGACTGAAGTCTGACTTCTCACACTCACTTCAAAACGGCTACAGATACTTGTGCTTTTCTCCTTCAAAACTTGAAAAGTTTTTTATCTTCCAGAGAACAAAGTCTTGATTCAATGGCGTTTTCGTCCATAACATGGCCGCATTTTATGGCTCTGTTTCTTCCTAAGAACACCATGAGTCATATCTCGGTGTACTCGTATAGCTTTCGTGTATGTTTATGTTATTTTGGCCTGCATTTCACAGTTTTTCAATGTTCTTGAATGTTAGATGCGTCGATTTTAAACTCTCTTTGGTACCAAAATGAGCTCATGATTAAAGCTAATTATAATAAGATTTCAGGGATTTATTCATTAATCAAACTTAAGAATGCTTCGTTGGCCTACACTTTGAATATGGGTGGAGAGAAGATACAGAAAGATCTGGTTTTATCTTATTATCTCAACCCCATTAAAATACTTCATCTTCTTTTTAAACCCCTATGAAATTTGAATTCCCAATAGGATACTTGAATAAATTAATTGAACTTCTAAGATGATGTTAGCCATAAACCCTGAAAAACAAAAAACAAAAAGATAAAATAAAGACCACAACTTGATGAAGATTTTTAAAAAGAAGAGATACTTGGAACCTAATCCAAATCTATAATCTATAACTTAAAGATGACCAAGAAGGCAAAACAACCTAACTGATCGATGCATGATGTTATTATCCACTAAACCATTTGTGTTCGTCAGATTTTTTGGACATTTCCCAATTTGGGTAAACTCATGACTTTACTATTTAAAGACAAAGCCAAGCTTCCAAGTAGTCAAGTAACACAAAAAAAGAAAGAAAATGGATTGTAAGAAGGAAGAAACACTCCGTAGAGGTCCATGGCTGGAAGAAGAGGATGAACGGCTAGTGAAGTTCGTTTCCCTTTTGGGAGATCGCCGTTGGGATTCTTTAGCAAGAGTTTCCTGTACACTCTGAAACTTTTCTTGTATCGCTTTCCAAAAATTGGAAGTTTACATATGTTTTAATCATGTGTTTGTTTGTTTTGTTCGTACTTAGGCTTGAAGAGGAGTGGTAAGACTTGCAGGCTAAGGTGGATGAACTATCTGAATCCGAGTCTGAAGCGCGGGCCGATGAGCCAAGAAGAAGAAATTATCATTTTTCAGCTCCATGCACTCTGGGGTAACAAGTGAGATACCAAAAAAACGAAACCTAAAACTAAATATTGTATATCAATAGGTGGTCAAAGATTGCAAGAATATTACCTGGTAGGACTGATAACGAGATTAAGAATTATTGGAGGACTCATTTTAGAAAGAAAGTGGAAGCTCAAAACTATGGTAGATATACTTTTATCGATCTTTCTTCCTCGCATATGTTAATTTTAGATCAGGGTTTTTGACTGGAGATAAGATCATTGACTGGAGAGGAAATACAGGAGACGACTTGTGGCGCAAGTATAAGGAAACTGAGATCACGCGGACAAGGACGACGACTCAAGAACATGGTTTTGATGAAACTGTGAAGGAATCTAAGCAGAGATATATGGAGAGTGATAAAGAAACCAATTGTGGTATTTGCGAAAGAAGGAGCTTCGGTGTTATGAATTCTTCATATGAAAACCGGATTTCGGATTGGATATCAGAAATTTCTACAGACCAAAGTGACGCAAATCTTTTAGAAGACCATAGCAGCAGTAGCAGTGAGAATAATATTAATATTAACGTTGGTTCTTGGTGGTTTCAAGAGACTAGGGACTTTGAAGAGTTTTCATGTTCTCTATGGTCATAATTTCAAGTTTGTTTTGATTATATGATGAAAACATCTTCTATAGTTGCTGTTGATGAATCTCTGTCTTGACTGATCATATAATTGAAGATCTTTTTTCTTACTGTTTAACTCTTGGATAATTAATTGAGTTCTAAAGTGCTATAGTGAACAGAGTTTTTCCAATGTCCAAAAGCTTTCTATGCGTCAATTATGTAGAATTTGAACTCAACTTAAGTCTTATTTTAAAATGAAATTTGAATCGTAAGTTAAAGTTCAAATTAATTATACTATCTACTGTACTCATCAAATTAAGTCAAAGTCGAATATAAATTTGTTAGTTTTCACAGGACAAATTAAAAAAACATGAGGGTATATCCATCATAACAAAATAAATAAAAATGTAGCACTAAGGTGTACGATCAGGTCTTGTTGTATTGAAGAACAGAATTGAGAAGTTCATGCTCCAATAAATGAAAAACTAATAGTTTTTTGGTCAACATTATTGGTTAATGCCTTGATGGACTCTATCTTTAATCTGAATTAAATTAGTTGTTTGGTGTACTTTTGTGCCAAATGATTTGTTAAAAATGTTAATGTTTTATTTGTTTAGAGAAAAAAGAATGAA
>PKMM01011706.1:922003-1000228 GCA_002933915.1 Eutrema heterophyllum | reverse complement strand
TACCCTATAAACAATTCTGTTTAACGTATTTTATGACGTGTGACCTGTCTTTCTCATCCTACTTCATAAAAGTGTTGTGAATTATATGTTTATTAATGTATCATATGTGTGTTATATACACAGTACAGTTAGGATATGCAGCATAAGATCTCGTGAGATTTTTTAGAGATAATGACAACAAGATATGGATAAGTACTTATACTAATACACCCCCTCAAGATGGACGGCCATTAGAGAGTCCAATCTTGGCCGCAAGTTCAGTGAAACGAGTACAAGGAAGTGGTTTAGTGAAAGTGTCGGCTAGCTGATCTGCAGAGCTCACATGGGAAACTCGAAGTACATTGTTCTGCACTCGTTCCCGAACGAAGTGATAATCAAGTGCGACATGTTTCATACGCGAGTGAAACACTGGATTAGCACATAAGTAGGTGGCTCCAATGTTGTCGCAGTATATCGTAGGAATGGTGGATGAGCGAAGATGAAGTTCAGTCATGAGAGACATTATCCATTGAACCTCAGAAACTGCCTCGGAAACAGCTCGATATTCTGCCTCAGTTGAGGAGCGAGCAACTCCCTTTTGCTTCTTTGAGGACCAAGAGATAGGTTGCTTGCCGAGATACACTACATAACCTCCTGTGGATGTGGAATCGTCTTTGTTGCCGGCCCAGTCTGCATCAGAATAAGCATGAAGGTTGAATAGTGTGGAGGTAGAAAAGAAAATTCCTTTATCAGCAGTACCCACAAGGTATCGAAGAACCCGCTTCATAGCCTCCTTGTGAACTGTTGTTGGAGGATGCATATATTGTGATAACCGATTAACCGCAAAAGCAATGTCTGGTCGTGTCAGGCAGAGGTACTGCAAGCTTCCAACCGTTGCTCTGTAAGAAGTCGGATCAGAGAGCACAGTACCAGAAGAGAGCGTCATAACCTGAGTGGAGCACATTGGTGTGGACACTGGTTTGGCGTTCGTCATGTTGTTGCGATGAAGTAAATCAGTGATGTACTTCGTTTGAGTGAGGAGGAGTCCTTTTTCAGATCGATTTGCCTCCATACCGAGGAAATAAGATAGATTTCCCAAATCTTTGAGAGAAAAACGTTTTGCCAACAGCTCAATGACTCGCGTCACCTCCGAGGGAACAGAACCTGTAACAATGATGTCATCTACATATATGAGAATGTAGATGAGAGAAGTACCAATGCATAGGACGAAGATCGAGGCATCAGCATATGAGTTGATGAAGCCAACACTTAGAAGAAACTTCTGCAACTCATTGTACTAGGCACGCGGCGCTTGCTTGAGTCCGTAGATGGCTTTGCGGAGACGGCAAACATGATCTGGCCAATCTTTGTCAACGAAGCCTGGGGGCTGAGTCATGTACACTTCTTCGGTGAGATTTCCTTGAAGAAATGCGTTGTTGACGTCTAGTTGTCGAAGGACCCAACCATTACCAACTGCAGCACCAAGAACAAGACGAATGGTAGCGTGTTTGATCACTGGACTAAAAGTCTCCTGAAAGTCAAGTCCTGGTCGTTGGTGAAAGCCTTTCACCACTAGTCTCGATTTGTACCTGTCAACAGAGCCATCGGGTAAGCGTTTAATGCGATAAACCCATTTACAACCAACAATATTCTTGGCATGTGCACGATCAACAAGATCCCATGTATGGTGAATTCCATGGGCATCATATTCAGAACTCATAGATTTTCTCCATTTTTCTTCTTTTAACGCCTGAGTGTGATTGGCTGGTTCAATCTCTTTGAGCACGGCTGTTAAACCAAACTTTGGATTTGGCTTGTGGATGTTGTTCTTTGCTCGTGTTGTCATCATGTGAGTATTGGAGATGACCACAGGTGGAGGATTTGATTCTGTCGAGGAGCTTGCAGTTTCATCGAGCATCGTCGCTAGAGATGCAAAGGTTGATGATTCTGCATCAGAGACTGGTTCTGGTGGCGCAGCAGGCACAATTTCCAGCGATGGTGCGGCAGATTCTCGTGGTGAAGGGGCAGAACTCGGGGCAGAAGTCGTGTTGTGTGGCCGATGAAATACAGGAACGAGAGATGCTGAAGGTGAATCTGAAGGAGAGAATTCACGAATTGAAGATGAAGAGGACGATTTAGAAGTGAGTGTAGAGAAGGGAAGTACCGATTCATGAAAGATTACATGACGGGAGACATAGAGACGAGATGTGGCGGGATTAAGACATAGAAATGCGCTCTGGGAAAGAGAGTATCCCAAGAAGACACATGATGTGGACTTCGGACTGAATTTGTTGTGCCCATATGGCCTGATCCATGGGTAGCACAAACATCCAAAGGTGCGTAATTTGGTGTAGTTGGGCTCCGTCTTGAAGAGTAGCTGGAACGGTGATGAGTGAGCGAGATTGGGCGTTGTCAGCCTGTTGATTAAGTAGACTGCCGTAGTGAATGAGTAAGACCAGAATGTGTTGGGTATTCCAGCATGAGAGAGCAATGCCAGACCCGTCTCAACAATGTGACGATGTCGCCTTTCCGCCATTCCATTGTGTTCAGGAGTGTGTGGTGGAGTCGTTAGATGGGTGATTCCATTGGTTGCCAGAAACTGTCGTAGTGCAATGAATTCTCCACCGTTGTCAGAGTATAGTGTAACAATTTTGATTTGAAGCGATTTTCCACCAACTCTTTGAATGCTACGAACACGCTTGCGACTTGTGATTTTGCTTTTAACGGATAAAGCCATGTATACCTTGTAAAATGGTCAACAAATAAAACGTAATATTTGTAACCATCCACCGAAGTAATCGGAGAAGTCCACACATCGGAGAATAGAATTTCGAGAGGATGAGAGGATGTAAGAAACGAAGAAGCAAAGAATGGAAGCTTGTGAATTTTATTACTAGAACACGAATTGCAAATAAGTGATGAAGACAAATCAGAAGTCGGTAAACCAAATGTAGAAATAATATGACGAAGAGTTTGAGAGTTTGGATGGCCTAATCTAGAGTGCCAAAGTGACAAGGAATTTTTATTGCAAGAAAAGGCTGAAATAGAATTTGGAGAAGCTATCATCGGCCACTCATACACCCCTTCATTGGCTTTGCCGTTGAGAACTATTGCCCCCGAGCTGAGATCCTTCACCTAAAAATCATTGGGACAGAGTTGAACCATAACATTGTTAGTCTTGCATAGCTTATTGACAGAGATAAGATTCTTCTTCATTGACGGAACACAAAGTATGTTATCAAGAAGTAAGCTGCGATTGTGTGAGGTAAACCTGGTTGAGCCAGTATGAGTGATAGATAAACCTGCACCGTTGCCTATCGTGACATCATCTCCGCCGAGATACGGTGTGTGGAGAGACATGTTGCTGAGATCCGTGGCAACGTGGTGAGAAGCCCCACTGTCAAGAAGCCACGGTGAGGGGTCGACTGTGTTGACAATAGCGTGATGTGCCTGCTGGTGCCACTGTGGGGGTGGTAAAGGCAAACGTGGAGCCTGCCACTGTTGAGAGCTGCCGCGAAATTGAGTCGACTGTGAGACGTTGGAGTTGAATTGTGGGCACCTGCGAGCACTGTGTCCATGTGTGCCGCAGATCTGACATTTTCCCTGATAGCCACGACCGTAACCTCCACGTCCCGAGTTACCACGACCACCTCGTTGAGTTGTTGTGCCACGGCCAGAGTTTTGATACTGGTTCTGTCGAAATTCGGCTGCATTTGCAGTCACTGGAATCGGAGAGTTAGCTGGAATGAGAGAAAGCGCGTTCTCTCTGTTGATAAGTTTCTCATGAAGCTCATCGAGAGAGATTGGTGAATCTCTGTCGTTCACCATCTCGACAATAGCACGATAATCGTCGCCGAGACCTTCAGTGATGTAGTCAAGGAGATCCTCATGCTCAAGGGGCGATCCAAGGAGAGCCAATTGGTCAACTTTCCCGATGATTCCTCTCATGTAATCATTGACGGAGAGGTTACCTTTGCTGCTGTGCTTCAGTTGATGTCGGATTTGGTTCTTGTGACCACGCGATGGTTGGCCATAGGTTTTGTTGAGAATCTACCAGATTTCTCTTGTTGTTGTTGCTCGTGCAATGATTGGTTGAACATTGAGAGAGAGAGAGAGCCTAACAGGTTGCTGTAGAGTAATTTGTCTTGGCGTTTCCAGGTAGCGAAATCGGGGTTTGGTGATGATGGTCCCGATCCTTGAGAGATTGTTGCCGCAGGTGTGTGATCTTCATCGGCGATAAAGGGATGAAGCTCGTGTGCCTCAAGGAGAGATTTGATTTGGAGGCGCCACGTGATGAAGTTTGCGGCGGTGAGCTTTGTGACACTCGACATGTTCAACGAAATCAGAGTGCTCGTTGGGTTCGAGATGTTGAATACAGGGGCGGAGGAAGATGTTGAAAGAGCTGATGATTCAGTTGCCATCGTGTTTGAAGAGAAGAAGAAAAGAATTTGGGGAAATTTTTTTATTTTTTATTTTTTGTGTGGAAAAGAGAGATCTCGAGAGAAAAGAGAGCGATTAGTTTTAATCCTGCTCTGATACCATAAAGGTGTTGTGAATTATATGTTTATTAATGGATCATATGTGTGTTATATACACAGTATAGTTAGGATATGCAGCATAAGATCCCGTGAGATCTCTTAGAGATAATGACAACAAAATATGGATAAGTACTTATACTAATACTTCATTCATGTGTACGCTCAAAGTAAACAAGATTATACACGTGATAAGTGATGATCTTTTTTTTGTGTCTCGCAAATAATGAAAATATTTAATATAGGTTTGTTTTGATACGTTTTCGTACACGTAAATGCATAATCCCTAAAACCCTCAACTCTTATTAAACCCATCCACTAATCCTTTATTCTTGTTCACAATCAAAATCCCTTATATATCTCTAAATAGAAACAAAAGATCACTAAGACATAATAAAAACCCACAGCATGGGATCGCTTGTGGGACATGTTTTACCAGGCTTTGCCTTCTGAGCACTTGGCTTATGACACTTATTCAACAACATAAAACTCTTCTGTCTCCATCCAAACACATTCAATTCATCTGCATGGTTCCCAATTTCAAAGCTCAGACACTTAGAGCTTTACTTAATCATGCTCTCTTCATCAATCTCTATATCCATGGAGCTCTTCATTGGACCTAGAAGACACTACCCCTTTGACATTGACGGAACCATTCCATCGAACCACCGGTTGGATCGACTTTTTTAAAACAAATGTTTTATTAAAATTGATTTAATATTAAATGAGAAATGAAATTAGTGGGAGAGAATATTCCTTGAATATGCTTGGAATATGTTTGGAATATTCTTATAATATGCTCTTGCCAAGTGACGAAAATTCCCTTTTCGTTTGCTATAAATAGAGCCCCCTCCTCTCATTCATAACTCACTCACACACTCCTCTCTCAAAAGCTTACACTCTTAGATATTATATCTCGCCTCCGTGTCGGTTCGGTTTTGTAATAGCGGTTTTCATATCCGGTTTTCGCAGGACCTACAGTCTTAATTCAATAAATCTGTGTCCGCTTATCGCTGTGAACGGATTGGAAACTGCGATCAGGTTTACAAACGAACCGATCCGCAAAATGTTGTTTACGTGAAGGTCGTTCGGCAGTTTCGCGAAACACTAATTTCGATGGTTTCCTGGTGAAATCCGAAATATTTAAAGCATAAATAGCGATGGTTTCCCGGTGAACTCCGCTAAATATGGCTTAACTAAATTAAATCGATGGTTTTCCGGTGAAATCCGAAATATTTTTTTTTAGATGGCAATTTAATTATTTAAATAATAATATTTTGCTTATCTCTGTAAAATACTGACTTAATCTTCATTTAGTCCTGGAACTGTAAACCCTTCGGGTTGTTTCATGTAAATCTCTTCTTCTAAATCTTCATTTAGAAAGGCAGTTTTTAACATCCATTTGATGGATTTCCAGATCTCTTAATGCTGCGATTGCAATTAGCATTCTGATTGAAGTTATTCTCGTTACCTGAGAATAGGTATCAAAGAAGTCCAGACCTTCTTTTTGTCGGAATCCTTGCACCACAAGTATTGCCTTGTACTTATTTATTGAACCATCAGTTTTCAATTTTGTTTTGAAAATCCATTTACACCCTAGTGCTTTATACCCTTCAGGTAAATCGGTTATCTCCCAAGTATGATTTTGCATAATGGAGTCGATATCACTATTTACAGCTTCTTTCCAAGAGGCTGCATCTGGTGTAGACGTGGCTTCTGAATAGGTTCTTGGTTCATTCTCTAATAAGAGAACCATCAAGAAATCTTCACCGAAAGATTTTTCCTTACGAGCTCTTTTGCTACATTTAGGTTCATCTTATGTATCATTTAACGAGGTACTAGATGTGCTGGCCTCATTTACAGAGATGATTGCATCTCTTTCTGCAAGTGTTCGTTTTGAAGTTGATTTATCCTTACATGGAAAGATATTTTCAAAGAACGAAACATTTCTTGATTCCATGATTGTATTTACATGGATATCTGGTATCTCTGATTTATATACCAGAAATCTATAGGCACTACTGTTGTGTGCATATCCTATGAAAATACAATCAACTGTTTTAGGCCCAATTGTGACCTTTTTAAGAGGTGGTACTGCGACTTTTGCAAGGCACCCCCACACTTTCAGGTATTTGTACGATGGTACTGTACCTTTCCACAGTTCATATGGGGTCTTGCCAGTCACTTTATGTGGTATTTTGTTGAGGATATAGTTTGTAGTAAGCAAAGCTTCCCTCCACAGATTCTGGGCTACCCCAGATTCCTGTAACATTGCATTCATCATTTCTTTCAGAGTTCAATTTTTACGTTCTGCAACTCCGTTAGATTCTGGTGAATAGGGTGCGGTCGTTTGATGAATAATCTCGTTTGCTTGACAGAAAAAATTGAATGGACCATCATATTCGCCACCTCTATCACTTCTAATTATCTTAATAGTTTTTTAGAGTTGATTTTCAACTTCAGTTTTGTATTCTTTGAATTTTTCCAAAACCTCATATTTATGATATATCATGGTTTTTACCCCTTTTAAGCCATGATATATGTCCGTTTTATAGAGTTTTTCTACTATTTTGCAGTGTTTTAGAGTCTTTTACAGGTTTTAGCACGTTTGGAGCATAATTGGAGATATTGGAGCTTTCTGGAGCATTTTGGAGCAAAACAGAGATCTTATAGTTGAGAAGTCGATTTGAAGCCTGAGTGTCGATCGATACTACTTTAGTATCGGTCGATACTCACTACAGCAAGGCACGAGTCGCGACTTTAAATGAAGAATTGAAGAACTTCCCACCGATGGATTAAGCTCAAATTTTGCTATAAGACAGATCTATGGATTAGATTTCATTTGGAAGTGGTTTGAGGCCATTCCAACGGTGCGATCAAAAGTTATGTCAGTTTTCGTGAAGACAATCCAGTCTGGCGAGCAGTGACTAGTGTCGGTCGATACTACCTTAGTGTCGGTCAATACTCACTGCGTGAAAACAGGAAACGCGACTTTTTACAAGTCTGGAGAGTTTGCACCTTGGTCCAGAAGTCTTTAATAATTACAAGAAGCCCCAAAACGTGTTTTAACATTATAATTAGGTTTTTCAGCCACTTTTGTTGGCTAAGCTTGATTTTACTTTTGTTCTGATTAAGCTTTATTCTTATTCTTGGTACTCTGGGAGAGATTGTTTGAGGATTTTGGGGGAGACAACTCTGAATCCCTTTGTTTCTGATTGATTTATTTTATGCAATTCTATTCATCTATGATTTCTGTTTCATTAATCATGTCTGAGTAGATCCCTTGTTAGGTTCAGGGTTCTCATAAGGGTTTTCTCTGAATGTTAGGTTAATTAGTTAATTAGGATTCACCATCTGAATTAGTTCTTCACCTTAGGTTGTTCCCATAGCTAATTCTAGGTTGACGAATCTAGAATTTAGATCTTAGGATAATTGATTAGACACGAGAGTGCGATTAATTACCTGACAGAACCTAGGGTGAGCAAAATAACTATTCGCAAAGAGATTTGGTTTAGTTGTTTTGTGAACAAATCAAACTTGAAATAAAAGCTGATTTAGACTTTAGGATTCGCAAAGAGATTTGGAATTCTAGGATTTAGACTTAGATAGTTTTCGCAACGAGAGTTAGTTAGCTATACTTTAGTGATTTGAGTTCTAGAACCGCGCTAAATCTGAATCATGTTAGTTAGTTTATCTACATTCATTAAATTCCTGAGAAATACCCTGAGCCTATCTTCCTTCCAATTGATTCACAACTTGTTTAATTTACGTACTTGCTTTTAATTACATCTTTCTGGTTTAGCTTAATTCGAAACTATACAATCTATTGTGTGAATTCTGGAGTTCTTGTGTTCGACCCCTAACTATACTGCAACAACTGCTTTAGTACTTTTAGGGTATTAATTTGAGCATATCAAATTTGGCGCCGTTGCCGGGGACTCAATTTTGCCATTAGCTTTTAGTGAAGAATTTCGACTAAGCTCGTCGGTATCGATTGACACTACCCAGTGTCGGTCGATACTCGTCGAATTTTTATTTTATTTTGTTACTTACGTTCTTGATCTTTTTTGTTTCAGATTGCATGCCTAATCGAGAAACCAGGAGAAACAAGAATACTCAGCTAGTTGATCTGTCAAACGAGCAGCTAGCATTTTTGGAACGCACAAACAGAAAAGCAAAGACGCCAGCAGAGATGAACAATCCAGTGATTTTGATTCGTGACGAAGCTGGAGCTTTGAGAGACCAAGATGGTCAATTGTACAATGAGAGAGGACATCGACTTGATGGAGAGGGAAACATCATAATCCCTCCCATAGCTGTCGATGAGATTGATGCGCGAGCTGCGCGCAATAACGAGGTGAATAATGGGAATGCTGGGGTTAATCGTGCCAGAACGCTTGGAGAGTACAACAGACCCGATCAGTTCTATGCCAATCGGTCTGCGATTCGTATTCCCACTTTTCAGAGGAATGACTTTGAGCTGAAGCCTGCATACTACACACTTGTTTGTCAGCACCATTTTCATGGTTTTCCTCATGAGCATCCCATGGATCACATTGAGAGGTTCGAGGACTTGGTCACTAGCATCAAGTATAATGGAGTGTCCTACGACTACCTGTTCTGTAAGCTTTTCTCATACTCTCTTGGTGAGGATGCTTCTTACTGGCTCAAGCAATTACCAACTGGGTCATTGACTACGTGGGATGAGACGAAGAATGCGTTCCTGAATAATTTCTATGATGATGCGAGATCCGAAGAGCTCATGAACAAGATTTCTCAGTTTTCTCAGGGAACGACTGAAGCGTTTAAGGATGCTTGGATCAGATTCAGGTCATATCAGAGAGATTGTCCACATCACGGTTTCACTAAGGTTCAGCTGCTGGGTATCTTCTTCAGAGGGATTGATTGGAGGTATCATATGGCTTTGGATGCTGCGAGTAATGGAAATTTCAACACCAGATATCCTGACGATGCTTATGTGCTGTTTGAGAACTTGGCGTCTAGCAATAGCATCAAGAATGCAGACTTTGAGAGGAAGAAGCAGGCTGGGAATTTGGATGGATCGCAGATTGCTGAGGTTCAAGCTAAGCTGGATTCAGTGCACAATCTCCTGATGGGTAAGACGAAGAAAGATGTTTATTTTGCTGATGAGGATGAAGTGAAAGGTGTTAACTACATTAGTGATGCTGGATTTCAAAGTCAAAGATATCAATACCCACCCCACCCACCCAACTCTCCAGAGAGCAAGGTTGAGTCTATGCTTGAACAGATTCTTCAGGGACATGATAAGATGACAGTGAGCTTTAATGGGAAGATGGATGCTCTGTACACAGATTTGAATGGGAAAATCGAAGCTCTTAGCATTCATCAGAGAATGCTGGAAACTCAGGTTGCTCAGACTGCAGCAGCTGTCAAGGGAAAGATGGTTCATGCACAGAATGAACACGTCAATGCAATCACCTTAAGAAGTGATGAAGAGGTCGATCTAGGAGAGAAAATTAGCCTAACTGCAGGAAATTTCGTCGATCTTGACGTTGAGGATTCAGAAATTCCCAGGGTATCGACCGACACCAGCCAGTGTCGATCGACACCAGTCCAGACACATGCCCGAGTCGTTTCAAAACCAAGAGTGTCGATCGACACCACTACCAGTATCGATCGACACTTATCTGAAGTGGCAACGCAGAAGCCTAGTATCGATCGACACTCATCGGGTGTCGGTCGACACCCCTCGCAGACTGAGCCAGAAACTGAGAAGACACCTGAGTTGACGCCAGAGAGGGTTTACAAGCCTAGGATGCCATATCCTATACCACCTAGACATCTCATGAAACCCATAACTGCGGAGAAGTTGCTAGATTTTGAGAAGATGGTCAGGAGGATCCCCCACACTATATCTTTTGAGGAAGCTTTTGAGAACCGTCCTATAGCGTGTTACTTCGAAAATTGCAGAGAAACTGAGGAAGAGATCAAGGCACTCTTTATCAAGGCCAGAAGTACACCACCTCCACTGAAGCAATTGACTAAGAGAGAAGACCCAGGAAAATTTTCAGTTCCATGCTCCATCTCTGGAGTTGAATTCAAAGAGTCTCTCGTTGATTCAGGGTCTAGCGTCAATGTCATGTCAAGGGCAATTGCAGAGAGGTTGAGAATTGGTATTAGATCTGCTGAGATGACTTTGACATTCGCGAATTCTTCAACATCAACTCCATATGGTACCATCTCTGATTTGCCTGTTAAAGTATGAGATTGTCTGATTCCTACTGATTTTCAGGTTGTGGAGATGAGCGAAAATTCAAAAGTACCTTTGATTCTTGGAAGACCGTTCATGGCTACAGTTGGTGCAGTTATAGACACGCCGAGTAAGAGAGTCTCCTTCTCATGCATTGACAAAGAGGTCTCCTATAAAGCCATCCCTTCTGGAAGAGCTCCCAAACATATCTCTTGCATCACCGTTGCCACATGAGAGACGTTGGTAGTTGATCTTTTGGAAGAGCCTCCTGACGAGCCCACTGTCATAGACCTTCTAGATAGTCCTTCTATCATCACTAAGAAAGACATCAAAAAGGCTAAGGCAAAAACCGAGGGGACACAGAACTTGCATCGACCAAGAAGCCCTGGTATCGATCGATACCCTGTTAGTATCGGTCGATACCCCACGCACAGTGCTACCCATGTGACTTTAATCCCTCATAAGTGTGATGGCGATTTGATTGAGTATAAGGTGAAGTGCAAAGGAACCTCAAAACCATTCTCCAAGGCTAGAGTCATTCTTACTCCGGAGCTGAAAAAGAAGGGAAAAGGGGTTATAGAGAGCATGTTGAGTAGAATTCTGAATCTGCGAGTGTCTAGTTGTGGAACTTTCATGGGAGTGAGTTCTCAACCTCGCTCCGACTGATCACCTGAGCGAAAGTCAAGCTAATGACTAAAAACAAGCGCTTGGTGGGAGGCAACCCACTGGTAAGTTATACATAAGTTTTTCTATTATTTTTGTTTTTGATTTTTGGTTTTGTGTCTTGTGTTTCACGTGCAGCAGATTCAGAAGAGCAGCATCGATCGACGCCGACCAGGTATCGATCGACACCATCCACGCGACGAAGGAGCAGAAACTTGCTACGAGTATCGATCGATACCAGTGCTGTATCGGTCAACACTCATCACCATCTCGGGTAACTTCTTCGGTTTTCACCAATTCACTCAGCTCTTTTGATTTCTTTTACCAACTCTAGGCTAGATAACACTGGGGACAGTGTTTTTTAAGTCTAGGGGAGGTAGTTGCTGACAACGTGTTTGTTTTTCTTAGAGTCAGTCGTTTTTGTGTCAAATTTGTTTTATTGAGTCAAAACCTGTTGGAGATTATGATCTTGTTCTTGAATCTATTGTCCTGACTTTGCTTCTGAGTGTCCACTGTTACAGAATCAGTTACAGATCGACTAATGAAAAATCCAAAGGCTGATCAGTTAACTAGAAGACACACATGTTTCCAGCAGAGTTCTTTTAAAGCCTGAGCCAAATTTCTGCACTTCATCGACGTGGTTAGTATTCATAGAGCTTGATTCCTCATTCATATCTGACAAAGGAACCCATGTGTTNTGATATATCATGGTTTTTACCCCTTTTAAGTCATGATATATGTCCGTTTTATAGAGTCTTTCTACTATTTTGCAGTGTTTTAGAGTCTTTTACAGGTTTTAGCACGTTTGGAGCATAATTGGAGATATTAGAGCTTTCTGGAGCATTTTGGAGCAAAACAGAGATCATATAGCTGAGAAGTCGATTTGAAGCCTGAGTGTCGATCGATACTACTTTAGTATCGGTCGATACTCACTGCAGCAAGGCACGAGTCGCGACTTTAAATGAAGAATTGAAGAACTTCCCACCGATGGATTGAGCTCAAATTTTTCTACAAGACAGATCTATGGATTAGCTTTCATTTGGAAGTGGTTTGAGGCCATTCCAACGGTGCGATCAAAAGTTATGTCAGTTTTCGTGAAGACAATCCAGTCTGGCGAGCAGTGACTAGTGTCGGTCGATACTACCTTAGTGTCGGTCGATACTCACTGCATGAAAACAGGAAACGCGACTTTTTACAAGTCTGGAGAGTTTGCACCTTGGTCCAGAAGTCTTTAATAATTACAAGAAGTCCCAAAACGTGTTTTAACATTATAATTAGGTTTTTCAGCCACTTTTGTTGGCTAAGCTTGATTTTACTTTTGTTCTGATTAAGCTTTATTCTTATTCTTGATACTCTGGGAGAGATTGTTTGAGGATTTTGGGGGAGACAACTCTGAATCCCTTTGTTTCTGATTGATTTCTTTTATGCAATTCTATTCATCTATGATTTCTGTTTCATTAATCATGTCTGAGTAGATCCCTTGTTAGGTTCAGGGTTCTCATAAGGGTTTTCTCTGAATGTTAGGTTAATTAGTTAATTAGGATTCACCATCTGAATTAGTTCTTCACCTTAGGTTGTTCCCATAGCTAATTCTAGGTTGACGAATCTAGAACTTAGATCTTAGGATAATTGATTAGACACGAGAGTGCGATTAATTACCTGACAGAACCTAGGGTGAGCAAAATAACTATTTGCAAAGAGATTTGGTTTAGTTTTTTTGTGAACAAATCAAACTTGAAATAAAAGCTGGTTTAGACTTTAGGATTCGCAAAGAGATTTAGAATTCTAGGATTTAGACTTAGATAGTTTTCGCAACGAGAGTTGGTTAGCTATACTTTAGTGATTTGAGTTCTAGAACCGCGCTAAATCTGAATCATATTAGTTAGTTTATCTACATTCATTGAATTCCTGAGAAATACCCTGAGCCTATCTTCCTTCCAACTGATTCACAACTTGTTTAATTTACGTACTTGCTTTCAATTACATCTTTCTGGTTTAGCTTAATTTGAAACTATACAATCTATTGTGTGAATTCTGGAGTTCTTGTGTTCGACCCCTAACTATACTGCAACAACTGTTTTAGTACTTTTAGGGTATTAATTTGAGCATATCAATTTACTACGTAGCAAGTATACGTCACAGTATCTTGTACAATCATCTATGAAGGTTACAAAATACTTTTCACCGCCTCTGGTTTATATGTATTTTAAATCACACAAATCAGTGTGTATTAGGCCTAGAGGTTCTGTTGTTTTTTCAACATAAGGAGAAGGGGTTTTTGTGAGTTTAGCTTGTACACAAACTTCATATTTATCTTTGCTTATTTTGCATTTAGGTATTAGGTTCAAATTAATCATTCTTTGAAGGGATTTATAATTCACATGTCATAACCGTTCATGCCAAATATCGGACGACTCGACTAAATAAGCAACTGAATTTTTATTAGCAGAATCATTTGAAACGATTACATTATTTTTCTTTCTGAGATCGGTCTCAACACACATTTTGACCAGTCCTCCCTTAACAAACCCCCTGCCAATAAACACCCCAATCTTCCTAAGAGTTAACTTGTCGGACTCGTAGTTGATGGCGAAACCATGCTTGTTCATCGTAGTCCCAGAGATCAAGTTCTTTCGCATGTCTGGAACATGTTTGACATTATTCAGAGTCGCCTCCATTCCAGAAGTCATCTTGAGTACCACCTTTCCAGTGCCTTTAATCTTAGAGTGGGTCACGTTACCCATCTGCAGATTTTCCACCGACTTGCTCTTTTGGTAAGTGCTGGACATGTCCTTATCCTTGCAGATGTGAGTGGTGGCCCTGGTGTCATACCACCACTCCAAAGGGTTTTCATCAGTCATGACCACATTAGCTTATGTGACCACAGCACACAGGTCAGCTTCTGTCAGGTTGGCCTGATTCTGACTCCTCAGTTTGCTGTAACATTCGGAGGACTTGTGGCCTAGTTTACCACAATAGTTGCATTTTCCCACAAACTTCTTGCTCGGAGATGGTTGAGCTTGCTTTTTAAAGCTGGTTGAAGCTACAGGTGCAACTTTGTTAGGCACAGCATGAGCTTTACCTTTCCCCTTCGGCACAGCATGGGCTTTACCTTTACCCTTAGGCACATCGTGGGCTTTACCCTTACCCTTATATTCAGCCACGTTTGCATTGTGATCTTGAACGGACCCAGTTTTGTCATGTTTCAACGACTCATTTTGCAGCCTGGATATCAAGTTCGGCAGCGTCAGAGGCTTTTGCTTATAAGCAATATAGTTTTTGAAGCTTTCCCAACATGGAGGTAGCTTCTCAACAATGCAATTCACTAAGAATGTATCATAGAGTTTCATTCCATCATCAGCTATGCTTTGAATTATCATATGTAGCTCGTGAGCTTGCTCCATCGTACGCGTGGTTTCTTCGTCAGGTGCTTCCCGATCTCCATATCTTTCCCGTTTATTTTACTTTGTTTACCGTTTCTTATTTTTGATATTGGATCCGCCTGGACTATCGATCTCCTCATCTTATTGTGTCCATCATCCAAATCCGCACGATTGTCTAAAGCTCCCCACCAACCATAGTTGTTTCCGCCTGGTGAACAACCCAGACGATCAACGATCGATGGAGGTGCACCGAGATTATTTCGAATTGTTAATTATTCACAACACCTTTTAATTTACCCTGTTAGATTTCCCTCATTCTGCTCATATTCTCGACTATTTTGTAGCATGAAGCTGAGAGATAGATCGGTATTTGAAAGAAAAAAAACGATTTCTAAGAGTGACCATATTCCAGGTCTTCAGTCTCCTCAGATCGAAGCCGCTTCAAATTACCCTCAAGTCTCTCTCCCAATCCCCGATTTCAATTCTGATTTTGGAATTTCGTACGTCTTTAAAATTCTGCTTTGGATTAATTGTCTCAACCTGTGGCAATTCCTCACCTTTAGGGATGTCCAAAGTCACTAATTTTTACAATGTTTGAACGTAGTGATTTGGTAAGTCCCTGGCAAGGTGTATTAACCCTCTCATTAGGCTAAAGGTGCTCAGTTGATTTTTTTACTTGCTTTTTTGTTTTCGGGAAAATCAGCAAGGAGTAGAAGGAAACTACAATTTAAAATTTCTTATGGATATTATTCAATCAATATTAGTATATTTGTGTAGTTAAACTATATTGCTGTAATTTTATTGATGGATCTTGAAAAGAATACAAATTTGAGAGCAAGACGACGGAGACTGTTGCCAAAAATTAAATAAACAGTCATGAAATTGTTTTAGTTATGTGGATTATATTGTGTTTTTCTTTTTCTTTTTGGGCGTGGCTATAGTTGAGTTTTTTTTTTTTGGGAACAATCTCTCTAGAGATACTGTATTTGTCCTTCATGTTTTGCTACATGGTTGCATCTTCGGTTGTCCGGTAAATGAGATCAAAGAATGCTCAGGTTTAAAGAACTGCAAAGTTTTCGCTTTTTATCACAGCAAATCTGAAGCCATCATGGTATTCTCATCTGTTTTCTTGTCTTAATGACTAATTGTATTATGGTGATTTTCTGCTCACTTTTACAGACTCTTTTCCCTGTTTATGTGGTGAAGTAGACACTATTCTCGAATAGCATAATGCATGTAAAATAGTTTTACTTGATGCCCTTCTTACTAGACTAAATAGCAAAAGAAAGAGTTTTTTTTATTTTTTGGTTTTAGAAACCTGAAACCTGAAAGTCTTATGCTTTCTAAGCTGAATTTCCTTTCTATTATGGTTATTGAGAAATATTTATAGAAAGCTTGAGTTTGTTGGAAATGGCAAAAGTCGTGAAAACTATGTAAGTGTGTTGAATAGATTTATGCAAGTATGTGGATCGTGAGGCTCAAGTGAAGATTCAAGCAATTTGATGCAGAAGAGAGATGATGGAAATTTGTTAAGCATGTGATGCTCTTGAATCTTTTGGTCTTATGCGGGATATTAGGATTTGTTAAGTTTTGTTGATCTTCGTTTTACATTGTACTCTCTTTCTGCTACTTCAATCTTTAGCTTTCGTTTATTCTTTTCATATGACAACGCACCTGAAACAAATAAGTAGTTATATATATCTTAGGTCCTCAGCTGTTCAACATATGTCCGTCAAGTTTTTTATCATGAGTCTATCAAGATGTGGCTCGAGTACTAGATCAAGAGAGAGTAATATAATACATGGAACAAGGAATTGAATCCCATAAGTATTTAAGAGAATGATGTTATATATACAAGTTTTCATATGAATACATAAGTGACGTACAAGAGATGCAAGAGGTGTTTAGAACACAACATGAGTGCCATACACATATGGGTTTCAAAGTTATGATGATTCAAATATTTAACATTAAAATCCTCCACCACTAACATTAAACCCTAAAGTTATATATATAGTCCAAATTATATGATACCAATAATGAAAAAAAAAAACATATTGTTTATATCAAACTTTGAAAATAATGGCACATATACACTATTACCCAGATGTAAAGTTAAACCGAAATAGAACAACTCAATTGAAAATTAATTAATTTTAACGTTCAATATGATTCTTCAAAATTTAAGAAATAAAATTACATAAAAGCTTTCATACTACACCCTGAGCAAAACTAAATCAGTATTACATTAATCTCATTCCCAATTTGTTTATAACATATTATTCACAAACCTCCCGTTCAATTTTTTAAAAATGGTTGTTTATATTAAAAATATTAATCGGCAGTACCAATTGAGGTTCTTAAGTATAAATTAATAATAGAAATAGTCAATTTTGTAAAAAGTTAGTAATAAAGAAATAAAAAAGCTAAAAAATTATAATCACATATAAGACAACCACAACTAAAACATTTAAGCACCTTAGTAACCATGGAACATACAATAAAATCAGGTTTAAATACAATGAGTGGGGGTGATGAAAAATAAGTTACGTTTTAACTTTAACACAATTTTTATAACAACTTTAAGACACTTAACAATAACACAATGAGTGGGGCTGATAAAAAAAAAAACTTACGTTTAAACTTTAAGACACTTAACGGTAATACAATGAATGAGGCTGATGAAAATAAACTTACGTTTTAAGACACTTAATGATGTCCCATTATGCATGTGTACGTTACCAATTAAAGCGAGATTTAAAGATTCGTATGCAGTTATGCTAAATAAGTTACTATGAAATGATTAAACAAAAACAAATGACCGTTGAAAGAGACAACAACGGTGATGTTGATCTAAATTTCCAATCAATTGCAACTTAACTCTAACGGCCATAAAACAATCCAAATGTGTCATCGCTCTTCTTAAGTCTACACATTACCAAAAATTAAGGTCTTCTACTATTCCCACACAATAATTAGCTTAGTAAATACCATTTACACACATAATAAATATACAAGAATAATCCAAATTAGTATAAATACTAAGTTCTACAGCCCACTAATTCACAAACTTAAAAACACAAAAAATATAGCATCATTCTCTAAATTACTTCTTCCATATTATACCCAAATTGCTATGATTTTTTAACTCAAAACATTGGTCCTTATGTCACTTTTGAAGATTTATGCCTCAGAGTAAACGCACAACATGTCGTTGGTCATGTACTCAGATTTTGGGAAGTTCGCAATGAAAACAACCATGAGGTTTTTTTGGGCATCTCTATTCTCATGCTTAATGAAAAGGTATTTCTTTTGTTATTGTAAATAAAATTTCCGCTGTTTTAAAAGCCAATATATGTATTTCACCACTTACTCATGTCATCAGAACTCCGCCATTCATTTCTACATACCCGAAAAACTTGTGGAACAACACTTGGGTAATTTAAGGGAGTAGATTATCTTCCAAATTGAAAATTTTGAGGTCAAAAGATGCACTAGACACCATAAGATCACATACCATCCATTTGTGATCAAATTCAACAATAATGCAGATTTGGTTGAGGTCCACAATACATGGTTGAAAATAGAAAAGAGAAATTCAGGGTTAGGACCCATGATCACCTCCTGGCGTTTGCTAAAACAAACTTATCTCTCCATGGTATATTTCTCTACTACAATTATGATAAATATCTGATTTTAGAAAATAAAGCCAAATATCTTGATTTAGATCGAACACTGAGAGATATCATGAGTATGAAAAACGTAGAAGCTGCCGATAAGGAGTTTGGTGGAATCACAGTGTTATTAGGTGGCGATTTCAGACAAATACTTCTCGTTATTCCACAAGGCAATCAGCAACATACAATATCAACATCAATTAATCGGTCATATATACCTTTGGGAAAAACGTAATGTGTACGTACTAAAAAAGAGCATGCGTCTTAAACAAGAAGAAAAGATTTTCTCAAAGTGGATTTTAGAAGTGGGAGACGGAGTTGCCAAAACTATAGCATCATCTGATTCACAGTATTCAGATACTGATGACATAGAAGTGAAGAAAGATCTCCTATTACCTACACCAGCAAACCCTCTAGAAGATATTTTCAGAAACACCTACACAAATTTTGAATCTTCTTTCGAAAACAAGGAATATCTGAGAGGAAGAGCAATTCTGACCCCAATAAATGAAACTGTGGATGAGATAATGAATTTATTCTCTCAAAACTAGAAGGCGACATCAAAGAATATCTGAGCTCAGACAGTATAGTAAGTGATGATACAAATGTGGAAGATACAAACACATTCTACACAACAGAGTATCTAAACAGTCTTAAATGCTCTGGATTACCAAATCATCGCCTCCAATTGAAACACAAAGCACCAATAATTCTTATGCGGAACATCAACGAAAAAGAAGGTTTATGCAATGGAACAAGGTTGTTGATAACACGGTTAGGAGAAAGGGTTTTAGAAGCTGAGATACTCACCGGGTCAAATGTAGGGAAAAAAGCCTTATACCAAGGATAATCATGACAACAATTGACACCAAATGTCCGTACAAAATGAGAAGACGGCAGTTCCCAGTATGAGTTTGTTATTGTATGACAATTAACAAAAGCCAAGGACAAAGTCTAGAAAAAGTTGGTTTTTATCTACCTAAGCCGGTATTTAGTCATGGACAATTGTATGTCGCTTTTTCAAGAGTTACATCGATGGGAGGTTTTAGACTCTATAATGGAATAAATCAACAACAACCGAGCAAAGGCATCACAAACATTGTTTACAAGGAGATATTCAATAATATACAATCTGAAGCAGAAGGTACTATATCGTTGATTTATAAAAATAATAGATACAAAATATCTAATATATGAACTTTTCTAATACTTCAGTATATGTAATAAAAATAACTATTAAACAGAAAAAATGTAAGCAAGAAGACCATAAAAAAGAAGATGCAACCAAGAATTAGAAATTGAACAACATGTACATATTTCATATAAAATTGACAAAAGCAATTATATCATTATAACAATTTAATCTTCATATTTTTTTGCAAGGGCGAAGGGAACATAACTTCTTGTAAAAGATGCGGGATAAAGAATGATTGATAGTTAAGATGCTCAGTCTCAGATCTTTCATTGGTTAATATGGTATTTGGAAAGCAATAAATGATAAGGTTTTCTCAAATGTGGATAGAACACCGTATGAGATCATTAAGATTGCGGAGTCTGAGGCAACTATATGGAATTCAGCACAATCTGTCGATCAAAATGTGAATTCCCATAATACGGTTTCCACCGGGACTTATCCGGAATTTGAAGGCTCTTGGTGTTTTGTATATGGTTCTTGGAAGGAGACTGATGCTAACTCGGGACTAGGTTGGCATTATACACAAGAAAGGGGTGAAGGGAACATAAATTCTTGTAAAAGATGCGGGATAAAGAATGATTGATAGCTAAGATGCTCAGTCTCAGATATTTCCTTGGTTAATATGGTATTTGGAAAGCAATAAATGATAAGGTTTTCTCAAATGTGGATAGAACACCGTATGAGATCATTAAGATTGCGGAGTCTGAGGCAACTATATGGAATTCAGCACAATCTGTCGATCAAAATGTGAATTCCCATAATACGGTTTCCACCGGGACTTATCCGGAATTTGAAGGCTCTTGGTGTTTTGTATATGGTTCTTGGAAGGAGACTGATGCTAACTCGGGACTAGGTTGGCATTATACACAAGAAAGGGGTGAAGGGAACATAAATTCTTGTAAAAGATGCGGGATAAAGAATGATTGATAGCTAAGATGCTCAGTCTCAGATCTTTCCTTGGTTAATATGGTATTTGGAAAGCAATAAATGATAAGGTTTTCTCAAATGTGGATAAAACACCGTATGAGATCATTAAGATTGCAGAGTCTGAGGCAACTATATGGAATTCAGCACAATATGTCAATCAAAATGTGAATTCCCATAATACGGTTTCCACCAGGACTTATCCGGAATTTAAAGGCTCTTGGTGTTTTGTAGATGGTTCTTGGAAGGAGATTGATGCTAACTCGGGACTAGGTTGGCATTATACGCTATTAGGAGCAAGGAATCTTCGGAAAAGTCTATCGCCTTTACACGCAGAGTTAGAAGCACTTATTTGGGCAATGCATTGCATGATCGCTACACAGAAGACGGCGATAAGGTTTGCAACAAATTGTTCCGAGCTGGTGACGATGGTGTCGGCACCAAATGAATGGCCTGCTTTCTCTCTACATCTAGAGGAATTCGAGAAAAGTAAGGAGGTTTTTTCTTTCTTCTCTATCTCTCTCATCCCACGGGCAAAAAATACAGTGGCGGACAAATTAGCACGAAGTGCTCGAGTCTTCCCTTCTGATATTTCGTATGTAAATTTGATGCCACCAGTTTAGATCTCCAAACCGTTCTAGGTCTCTTTGCTGTTGACCAAAAAAAAAAAAAAAAAAAAACTAAGACGATGTTCTTTTTCGGTTTTTTTTTTGTTAACGTAAATGAATATTTTCAAAAAAGTGATATGTTAAAACCAAAAGTGTGTTCCCTCCGATCGTTGGTATAGTTTTTTTCCTTCAATCATTTCAATTACATTAGAAGTTGTTGTTTATTTTGTAATACTAATTTATCAAAACAAGATATTAATGCTTAAAGAAAACTAGCAAACATCAGTTATTTAAATGGATATAAATATTAAACAAATATATAGAATAACTTTGATTAAAGAATGTATGTACTTTGAATATGATAGATTAAATTAAAATAAAATATATAAAACTGCATCAAAGTTTTGATGGCAAAAGTGATTTGACGTCTGCTTACTCGTGGATACTCACCTAATGATATTAATAGTAAAATGCATCAAAGTTTTGATGGCAAAAGTGATTTGACGTCTGCTTAACCACTAAAACTAAATACTCTTTACGTAGACATGAAAATTCACATAATAGAATAATAAAGAGGGTTAGCGGAATATCTCCATTCATTGTAGTAAAAAAAAATTTCTGAACGATTTTCTGAAGTCCTGATCTTTTAAGTTAGGAGATTAGGTTTCTCTCACTTTGCCTATAAATTTTATGTGTTGTGTATTTGTGATACCTTTATGATGGGTTAAAAACATATATTTATAGGTGGATAATAGACCTAATTCCTCATTAGGGTTCCATTAGGATTAATATCAACCGTCTATCAAAGTAAAGGTTTATTAGGAATTAAACTCTTTATTTCCATTTTAATTAATAATTACCAAATATCTTATTATACTAATAAAAGGGAAGTTTTTAAGGAAAATAATCTTTAAGTTGTTAAATCTTTAAGTTGATGGTTAGCATTTTCACTATTAGCGATGTTTTCTTAGTTGTTTTTATAAATTCTTTGTTTCATGAGGTTTCAAGCTTAGTTAGTCGGATCATGTTGGTTATGTCTGTGGAAGATTTTGATCTTGCCGGTTTTATGTTTTCCTTTTTTGGCTTTTGACTCTAGAATCTTCAATTCCTGCTGCCGGCTTTTGTATTTCACCATGAAATTAATAATATTATGAAAAAAAAAAGTGGTACATATAGATAATAACCTAATTTCACCCTTGTATTTCTTTCAACCTTGAATTAATAGTATATCAGATTGAAAAAGAAAAAAAGAAACATAACCTAATTCACTGCGAGTAACTAAATCTGTATCAGATGGGCCAAAGGCCCAACTAAATTTGGGCTTACGGAAATAGAGACCGAGAGGGTGGAGTGGAGACACTAAAAAGAGAGTTATCCACCAACCCCAAACAGACACACACAAGTAGGTCCCGAATGAGGTTTGGACCAATGGGATAAGGAAAATGGGACCTTCCGCCATTTTAGAGAGTTGGTGAAAGCCGATCGACAGATGGAAGTAGGCGGGTGCGGTAGGTGAAGGACTACGACGTTTGGCTTTTGTTCACCACTTTATATATATCTCTCTACCCAACACCACTTTGTCCTCCAAAATCAAAATTCAATCAATCTTTTCATCCAAAATCCAATCCAATCCAAACTGTAATAATGAAAATTAACATCCGGGATTCGACCATGGTCCGGCCCGCCGCCGAGACCCCCTCCACTTACCTATGGAACTCCAACGTCGACCTCGTCATCCCCAGATTCCACACCCCCAGTGTCTACTTCTACAGGCCCACCGGCGCCTCCAATTTCTTCGACCCCCAGGTCTTGAAGGACGCCCTTTCCAAGGCCTTGGTCCCCTTCTACCCCATGGCAGGCCGCTTGAAGAGGGACGACGATGGTCGTATCGAGATCGACTGCAACGCCGCCGGCGTTCTCTTCGTCGTCGCCGATACTCCCTCCGTCATCGACGATTTTGGTGACTTCGCTCCCACCCTCAATCTCCGCCAGCTTATTCCTGATGTTGATCACTCCCCCGGCATTCATTCCTTCCCGCTTCTCGTTCTGCAGGTTCGCTTCCTTCCGCCCACCATTAATGGAACTTGAGAGATGTCTATGTGGAATTTAGGAAATATGTAGTTTCGATTTTCCTTCTCTTAGTCATGTGCAATTTTCCAGATTTATAATATGTGCCGCCGGGTGCTTTGGGCAGGTGACCTTTTTTAAATGTGGTGGAGCTTCCCTTGGGGTTGGCATGCAACACCATGCCGCGGATGGTTTCTCTGGTCTTCATTTCATCAACACATGGTCTGATATGGCTCGTGGTCTTGACCTTACCATTCCACCCTTCATTGATCGTACCCTCCTCCGTGCTAGGGACCCGCCTCAGCCAGCTTTCCATCATGTTGAGTACCAGCCTGCTCCCAGTATGAGGATCCCTCTCGATCCCTCCAAAGACAGTACCACCGTCTCCATTTTCAAGTTATCACGCGACCAGCTTGTTTCTCTCAAGGCTAAATCTAAGGAGGATGGGAACACAGTAAGCTACAGCTCATACGAGATGTTGGCAGGTCATGTGTGGAGATCAGTGGGTAAGGCACGCGAGCTTCCAGACGATCAAGAGACCAAACTGTACATTGCTACTGATGGAAGGTCAAGACTGCGCCCGCAGCTTCCCTCTGGTTACTTTGGCAACGTCATATTCACTGCGACACCACTGGCCATTGCAGGGGATCTGCTGTCAAAGCCAACATGGTATGCTGCAGGACTGATTCATGATGTTTTGGTTCGCATGGACGATAACTATCTGAGGTCTGCTCTTGACTACCTGGAGATGCAGCCTGATCTGTCAGCCCTGGTCCGCGGTGCACATACCTATAAATGCCCAAATTTGGGAATCACAAGCTGGGTCAGATTACCCATTTACGATGCAGACTTTGGTTGGGGTCGTCCCATCTTTATGGGACCTGGTGGCATTCCATACGAGGGTTTGTCGTTTGTGCTACCAAGTCCTACAAATGATGGCAGCTTATCCGTGGCCATTGCTCTCCAATCTGAACACATGAAACTGTTTGAAAAGTATTTGTACGAGATATGACAGGGACAAGCGGCAGAAGAATATCCCTCTTTTTCCCCCATTTTAGGATGCTATGGAAACCCCTCCGGAGATAAAATGGGCTTTTTGCTTGTTGTCGCAGATTCATTATCCTGACTTTTAGAGGGTACAACAAATCATGCCCACATAAGTTGTGCTTATGGTCTGTAACATTTGGACGGCCATATACGAACTTTTGCTTTATGTTTATACTGATGATAAGTGTTGTCTTATGACACATGCCTTGATTGTTGGGTATCTTTTTTTGGTTATGTCGATGCTTCATCCACTCTATTGTCAAGTTTTCAGTTTTCCTGACATAATTCTGTATACCGTCGCTGTGTTAGTGGTTCAATGTTACATACGCCCGCTCGTCGTAAGTGAGAAACTTCTGAAATTTTAATGATCTGCGTCAAAAATTATACTATTAGACTAATCACACATGTAGCCTAAAAAGTAGTGCACCATCGTACTTGCTTGTCTAGAGAAGAAAAAGCATTACAGTAACAACCAAGAAATTGTACATGTAGGAGCATGCGAATCATAAGGCCGCATATCAAAGCTAAAACAGATACCAATACGAATATTACAAGGAGCGAAGGGGAATAATATGGCAGTGTAAGACTATTTATTTACTCGTATGTGCTATAGTGGCATGGAGTTGGTTGAATTTGGAAGGACATATTTCTGCGACCAATAACCGGGCGAAAAGCACAGTTATGAAGTTTAGGATTGCAAGATTTGATACCATATATTGTCATTATTGATAAGATGGTGAAAATATAGATGACTGATTACATTTTGGCCTCTCGCATCTCTTTTTCCGTCTCCTGATTTAGGCCTTGTGCTCAATAAGGTGATGATTGGGCTCTGAAATATCCATGGCGTGTCCTCCAGTTGATTTAAGGTGAGGAGCTCGGCTAAGCTTTTCAGTCTTGTGAATATCCTCTTCCAAATGAATGTCTTCTTCAAGCATTACCACTTTCGTTGGTTCGCCATGGGGTCCTGGCACTATGACTTCTTGGACTTTGAGGTGTTCATCAAACTTGGTGATTTCAGTCTTCAGCGAAGACGTTCTTCTTTTCTTAAGATAGCAGAAGAGAGCAGCTGCGAGGAACGCAAGAAAAAATAAACTGCCAAGAGAGATAACAAACACAATGATAACAGTTGAATGGTGCCCCGGTGGTGGTGGTGGTGGTGATGGGAGAACGTGAGGTGGAGGCGGTGGATGATGGGGACGAGGATATGGTGACGGTGGGAAATGTGGATGAGGTGGTGATGGAGGAACAAAGTGTGAAGGAGGCGGCGGTTGAAGTGGATGATGCGGTGGCTGATGGGGACGAGAAGAGGGTGGCGGCGGTGGAGGGAAACTGTTGGAAGGAGGCGGCGGTTGAACCGGGTGATGCGGTGGAGCAGGGAATGGAGAAGGGAGGGGATGTTGGTCGGAGGATGGTGGGTAAAAGGGGAAGAAATGAACCGAGGCAGCCATTTTGTGAGTACTCTGTATATATAGTTAATTGATTAAATGTTGTTGCAAAGGTGAAGTGAGGTGTTTCATATTTGTCAAAGTTTGAAGCCTATTTGTAGTTGTGTAAAGGTTGGATTGGTGGCGTTTGATATAATGTGCTTCTAAGCTTGTACTTGCTTGACTCTCATGCTAAGCTTTACATTATTAGGCTTCGTTGATTGTTTCTACTCCATTCCACTGCTCTATATTCTATTCTATTGCATGCGCAAACGGGAAGTTATCTCAAGAACAGTGGGCTGTAAAAGCGGCAGGGCTAACAGATAATGGGCTTCGTTTTTTTTTTTTTTTTTTGAAGTAAGAGCCTAGGAGATACTGTTTTTGTTTTACTTTTTTTTTTGTTTTTTTTTTGTTTTTTTTAATTGAATGTAAAATTTATTCAACCAAAAAACATATTTATCATGGATGCTGTGTTCTTTTGAGTATTAAAAAGTTTTCCTAACTATTGAATCAAAAATCAAATTGAAATTGTAAAAACTTCTCAGCGAGAAGCAAATCAAACTTGTTTTCTTTCTTTGTATCTTGCATCTCCCAATCTTTGTATAGACGATAGTCTATTACGAATTTGGTTGTCAATATAATGGATTAGACGGTGTGGAAGAGTGTGAGGTTTGATGTGTCGTTTTCCATTCTTTTCTCTCCAAAAGGAGTGAATCGTCGCCTAAATATTAAACTCTTTTCTATATTTAAAACTAGATACAATTTTTGTTTTCAATTAAAAGTTATAGAGACTTTTGGGGATAAATATTTCTCCTTAGGAAAGGTGAATCACAGGAGGACGCATGTCACGATAGACTAGATAACCATTTATCCTAAAAACGCACCATTGAGCGAGGGTGCGGTTATGAAGCTAAGTGGTCGAACCATAAAACAGGTTAGGACATATAATATGTGGCCACCTTCTCCCGAAACCGCTCTTAAACCACAGGGGTGGAAAGTAAGGAGATGAGTGGTCCGGACAGGAACATGTCAACATCCCGACTATACCAACACAAACCAGGCAGCAATGCTCGAAAAGATGAGATTCTAAATAACCGGGTAGCAATACTTGGGAAGGTAACGACAACCCGATAGCCCCTGGAAGATTATCGGGAAAGATAAATCTAAACTCACTTTACGCATGAATGACTTTATGTTTCCCTTCAATATTATTTTAAGCTAAAGTTAACTTTCGTTCTAAGCCCATAGCTAGCCAATTTTGGCATATATGACAGGTGAAAGCGACTAGTCACTGTTCATGGAGAAGATAAAAGCATGGGCGCTCCAGAGCGCGTGGCAACGCCTAAACCGCCGAAGTAGTATGGATTCGACGTGGCACATGCACCCTGCAACATCATTGTCGGGAGCACAAACATAAGCGACAAGGGAGGTGTGCAGGAAAGTACTCGAGTACTCCGTACGCGACCCGATAGATGATCCAAGACCCGACCCGACAGAACGAATGCAATCCGGTATACATACACGGATCATGTATTCTCTATAAATACAACCCTTTCTCCCTGGAGAGGGAGGACCGAGACTTTTGACTCGGGCACAGCGATATCCAATTTTTCTTACTCTCGAATAAGAGAATTCTCTCAAACACATAGATTTTCCTAACTTGCGAGACACTGTCTCACCTCGATTCCGAGAGATATTCAGTCTTGGACCTCGAATATTCCGACTAAACTTTTGATACTCATCCACTCAAAACTGTCCAGATACTCCGCGGATCCATCCTTTCTAAGGGCCCGAAGTCACCATAATTCTCTCTTTCACGTTTTCCGATTCTTTCCCGTTTCCGACGCTTAACTTTGTGGTCTTTCATTTCTGTTTCTGACTTGAGCGTCGGAGAGTCATCGAAAAACACACCCTCATCGTGTTTTCCGACCTTTGACCTCGCTTGCTTAGTGGTGGACAAAAAAACATACCCAAAGAAATATGTTTAAGAAACAAATCGGTGTGAGTGAATCTCATAGAGAAAGTAAGATGTAAATGTAGGAGATAAAGTGATCACGAAGGATTCCGGCATTGGTTCAGAGTTGCAAAGTTTCAAAGGCCAGATGAGGGTGTTTGTTCATAAGAGAAGAGGCTTTGTTCTTCACAAATCTTTTGCCTTGTTGTTGCTGAGCGAATCATGTTATGTCTTTCACGCCATATCTCGCATTGGTTAGACAAATTCATTTATCCGAAGAGAAAGGTGCATCTTCATGAGACATACATGGAATGATTGATTGAGTTTGTTTCCTGTACATGAAAGGAAGAAAATTGCATTTTTGGTCCGAAAGATTGTGGGCGAGTGGTAGTTTGACTTGGGTATTGTATGTTTTGCGCTGCACACCCGGTTCGAATCCCACCCAATGGGATGCTTAAGGGCTCCACATTTTACTGGCGTTGGGATGTTTAAGGGCCCCACGCTAGTTTGAATCCCACACCTTCTAGTGACACCAGCTTTGGCGGCCCGTAAGGGTTTGTAAAAAGGTGGACGCGCTTCGCGGGACTAGTCTTGAACCCTAGAAAGCGGGATCCCCTCGATTAAAAAAAAATTGCATTTTTGTAAAATACGAGAGAGACACGGTAACGATGAAACGACAGCGTGTTATTGCTTTTGCTTCTGCTCTTTTGACTCTTGTAAAAGCTCGCATCTGAAAGCTCGTCCATCTCAATCTCGATGGAGGAATTGCTGATGTCTCCGGCGGGCCACGACCCCCAGGGTCAGGTTAAGCAGCAGCAAGCCGCCGGCGTTGGTATATTGCTACAGATTATGATGCTCGTCCTTTCCTTCGTTCTCGGCCATGTCCTCCGCCGTCACCGGTTCCACTATCTTCCTGAAGCCAGCGGTTCGCTTCTCATCGGTATCCATTTCCCTCTCTCTCTTCCTTTTTTTTTTTGTCTTTTTGATTTCTCCTCTCCCTAGCTTCTTCTTCCGTCGTAATTTCAGGTTTAATCGTCGGTGTACTTGCTAATATCTCCGACACTGAGACTAGTATTAGGTCTGCCCCTTGACGATTTCTACTCTTTCTCCTAAGCTTTCCTTTTTATGGTTTCCTCGCTTACTTGTTGTTAAATTTTCTGTATCAGGACGTGGTTTAATTTCCACGAGGAGTTCTTCTTCTTGTTTCTGTTGCCTCCCATCATATTATATCCTTTTTCCTTTCCAAAGATTCTCTTTAAGTTTGTTTCCAAGATCCAAGCATTATATCTGCATTTGAGATCCTCAAATTTGCTATGATGAATGTCATTTTCCTTGACATCCTTCTTTGAACCCAGTCAGGTTTCAGTCTTCAACCTGTAAGTGCTTATCCTTCTTTCTTTCCCATCAGATGTAAATTGCCCTACTTACTACTGTATAAACAACGGCTGGCTTAACGGCTATTTTTCCTGGGTGCAGAAACCATTCTTTTCTAACTTTGGAGCCATTGTTACCTTTGCTATCATTGGAACTTTTGTCGCTTCAGTTGTGACTGGTGGCCTAGTGTAGGGATCACAAGTCTCTTGCTTATTCTCTAATAGGTTCTTTGTTTGATTGAATTTCGCTTCTACCCTTATCTGGTTTTCCCGCCTTTTGCAGTTATCTTGGTGGCTCTATGTATCTCATGTATAAACTTCCATTTGTTGAGTGTCTTATGTTTGGTGCACTTATATCAGCTACGGACCCTGTCACTGTACTGTCTATATTCCAGGTGCTTCTGCTTTCCATATTATTATCAGTTTGATCCCTAAGTGCAATATGTTTGTTGATGATGCCACCGGACGATACAAGTATTATTAAAAGACTGGTGTTTTCTTCTCTAAAACGATGTCTTGCATTTATTTGTAATATCTGATGGCAGGAACTGGGTACCGACGTCAACCTGTATGCTTTGGTCTTTGGAGAATCAGTTTTGAATGATGCTGTGAGTGTTTATTTACCTGCTGCAAAATTCGGCTCTTCCTTTTAGGTATATATGCAAACATAAAACTAAGAACACTAACTCCATCAAATGGGTTTTCATGTATGTGGTGTGGCTCGTAGATGGCAATATCATTGTACAGGTATGTAAACCACATGATTTTTTTTTCCCCTTTTAGATACCTTTTAAGCACGGTATTAAAATACAATAGAAAAACTTTCTACGCAGAACAATGTCCGTAGTAAACCGCCAGTCCTCGTCTGGGGAACATTTTCTCATGGTGGTGATCAGGTTTCTTGAGACTTTTGCTGGCTCAATGTCTGCAGGTCTGTCTGTGCTGACTCCGTTCTGACCCTTCTTCACAATTTTATAACAATATTAGGCTCATCGACTTATAACGTTCCTCACACAAAACTAAAGTCATTTAAGTGAAACATTCAACTAAAGACTAGGTATCTTTCCAAAATTTCATACAACCAAAATAACCAATAACTTGATTTGAAACGGTAGTATAATTTACCCCTTGGATCAGGAAATCTTCTTATTTTCTTTGAAATCCTTAACATTTACATATACATCTACATACATGTAAGACCTGTTTTTTTTTTTCTATATATATAAGATCTGTTTTTCATTTTTCCTTTACGTGAAGCAGAATATACTTTTTTATTTTCTTTATTCTCTTTTCTCCCAGACAAAAATATTTCTGCCAATGGTGTAAGACAATGACTTCTAACCGAGTCCCTCACTGACCTCATATATTGCTTAAACATGCTAACAGTCTTGATATTGTTCTGCAGGGGTTGGGGTTGGATTCACTTCAGCTTTGATATCCTTCCTCGATTCCTCTTTTTGCTTATTAGATGTTACATGTCTAAATGTATTGTGAAACCTTAACTCAGAACACCTCTTTAAGTACGCAGGATTGGATACGGAGAAGTAAGTGCCTCATCTTTTCTTAACTCAGAACACATCTTTGATGTATTTGTATAGTTAATACTCTTTAAGCATCTTTTTATGTCTCTGCCGTTTCTTTTTCTCTACCTCAGTCTTCAGAACTTGGAGTGTTGTCTCTTTGTGCTTTTCCCGTATTTTTCGTAAGCTGACAAAACCACTTTCCTCGTCTTGTCTCTTATGGAACACTTGTCAACCCCCCCCCCCCCCCTAATGTATTTTGGTTGTGCTGTCAGATACATGCTTGCAGAAGGTGTTGGTCTCTCCGGCATTGTGTCTATACTCTTCACAGGAATTGTAATAGCCGAATGATTGTAGTTTTTACATCTTAGTTGATGCTAATATCTGGAAAGACAGTTTCAGGCAGCCTAATACAGTGCTAGTGTAGGTTATGAAGCGATACACTTTCTCTAATCTCTCAGAAGCTTCACAGAGTTTCGTATCTTCTTTTTTTCACTTGATATCCTCGCTGGCAGAAACTTTCACGTAAGTCCAGATCAATAACATATCATTGCTAGAAAAAAACTCTTGGATTGATATTGATTTGCTTGATACTTTTCTAGGTTCATTTACATGGGATTTGACATTGCCATGGAGCAGCATAGCTGGTCCCATGTTGGGTTTATCCTTTTCTCTATTGTATCCTTGTTCGCTGATCATCAGTGATTGTATGAAGTGTTTACCAGTGTTATTAATCCTTGACTTTACCTTTTGCTTCTGGGTGCTTTCATGACTGACATTAGTTGTTTATTGGCGTGGCTAGGTGACTAAAATCCCTTATCAAGGCTTTTTTTTCCCTGGCTCATCGCTTCATTAACATCCTGGCTGATCGCTTAATTATATGTTTTTATCACGCAGGGCTGTCAATGTATTTGGGTGTGCATACTTGGTCAATTTAGTTAGACAGGAGCACCAGAAGATACCTATGAAGCACCAAAAAGCCCTTTGGTATAGTGGTGAGATGTCTTAATCACTTTTGCTTTGTTATCGTCTCCTGATTCCCATTTCTATGTCTACGCACTATAAAAACTTGTACATTTTGGCACATCCATAGGACTTCGAGGAGCAATGGCATTTGCGCTTGCACTTCAATCGCTTCATGACCTACCAGAGGGTCACGGCCAAATCATCTTTACTGCAACCACAACCATTGTTGTTGTCACGGTAGTATATATAAGGCTTTAAGAATCTGCGAGAACTGGAGATAAAACATAGGGTTGGTTTCTTATCCGTGGCAGTAATATTTCAGGTTTTACTAATAGGGGGTTCGACAGGTAAAATGTTGGAAGCTTTGGAAGTTGTAGGTGATGATCTTGATGACTCCATGTCCGAAGTAAACTCTCCACGATCGAATCTAATACCTTTGAACTATATTTGTGTACGTCCTTTTCTAACGCACCCAGATACGTGGTCAGGGCTTTGAGGAGAGCAATCCTCGGTACATCCCTCCTCCTTTTAGCATTGGAGCTTCATCTGACGAGGAAACGTCATCTTCAGGAAGCAGGTTCAAGATGAAGCTGAAAGAGTTTCACAAAAGGTAAGAGTAAGAGAAAGGCTTAGTATGTTTTCCTGAGTAGAAAGTGTTCTTGCATTTCTTGGGTCTCACTTAACAAAACTTTGCAGCACTACGTCATTCACCGCGTTGGACAAGAATTTCTTGACACCATTTTTCACAACTAACAGTGGATATGGAGAGGAAGAGTAGCACAGAAAGGACGGTGTGTATGTGTGATCCATGCCAAGTTATGATGAATGCTCACATGCAAATGCCTATGTAAGATGATCAATGGTTGATTTTACCTCTCGCAAAATGCCCGCTGTAAAGATGACAATCTCTCAAATACTTCCAATGAGTAAATATGTATTCTTTGTGGTACAACAAACACGTGCATTCCAATAATTAGTTACAAGAAGAAACTGAGTTCATGCTTGGGGGTGAACATAAGCATGCTCTCACCAAAATACTCGAAAAGAGGAAACAGAAAGTTATCTCTGTCAGTGCCCAGAGTAGCTGAAGTCCTTGGAGCAATATCCCTTCCAACTGGCGACTGTTGAGGGACTGCGGAAAGCCCTACTGTGGTTCCGTGCATCTGCATCTGTGTTTGCATAATTCCCTCTGCTGCTATCTTCTTCAATGGAGGTTGATGAGTTAAGTTGTCACTACTTGCTTTGCGTTTACCTTGCCCAAGGGAAAAAAAAAAACTCAATCAGTCTTACATATGGAAGTCCCTGTATCTCTGAGTTTGGAACCAAAACAAAAAAGTTGAGTTAAGAGTTTATACTCTGCCTGGGCTTTCCATCTGTCTTCCAGACAGAGCGAGTTGGAGGAGACAGCAGTGTCTGAGATGTTTTAAGCCGTTCGTACAGGCATCGACCAGCTGCGACCTATGGACAGTTGAATATTATATGCTCTGCTGCGTGTTTTGTCACGAGATTGAAAGCAAACAATATACTTGAGTTAAGTATCAAGCTAGAAAGCATACTCACCATCAACACTCCATAAACGAGCCAAGCCCCATGCCTCTTTGCTTCGTCCTTTTGCTTCTCAGGTATCATTTCAGGTAAGAGAAGTAGCAAATATGGTTCTAGGTTTGGGAGAACAACAAAGCGAACCTAGACAAAAGGGTATAGCATGAAAATACTTACGGTAGACCAAAATATATATCGTAGGGTAAAAGAGGACTCTTTAAACATATCTGGCCGCCACCAAAAGATTAAGGTTCAATTGCATGTTTGATAACTTCATCGAGGGTATCAAATCGTGCTTCTACTAATATAGGCCTTATGCTTTCTTATGGGAAATCCTAGATTCAAACCCAAGTGCCACTCTTACTTATGATAATCGAGCATCAAGAACAATTACCACATTAAGCCCAAGGGCTACCATCCCTTGAATTGCCCCATAGTGTTGTGGTAGTGCCTTGGTTGGGTCCAAAAAAGTATGAAGCAGTGATCTTGTAACACGTGGCAGCAAGTTGTGATAAACGTGTCCAAACCTATAAAAAAGGTTCAGTAATATGAATGCAGGTCATGCTACATATCATGTCGTATCATTTTTGTGTGTTTCCTAATCTATATATAGTAAGGTAACTGTAAGCATGTCCCATTTTCCAAGGATGGAAGATGCCACATAAATCTTCAACATTGACAACAAAGGTAAAGGCTCTCCATGGATGCCACAGCAGTTGCATGGTTCTACAAGATTCATGAAATCACACAGCAAGAATGTAACATTAACCTTTTGCATGTTGAAGCCACTGTACTGGCTGTGAAGTTTCTCAAGTCCCAGTGATTATCAGATAACCTTTTTCCTAAGCGCTTGGCAATGAGGCAAGTAATAATAGAGGGCATCAATTGATGCAGCTGAACAGAACACACACCAAGGGTCAACAGGAGGAGATGAAGGCAGAGTGAAGAATAAGGAATAACAGGCATTACAGTTGGAGTTGCAGGATATAGCCACAAAACCTACATATGGTTCAATGTGTACATGAGGGTTATGAAGGAGGCTTCTAGCAAGGCGCATCAAAGCCAACAAGGTTGGATAATTATCCATGTTCCTCACAATCTGGAGAAATTGTAGGCACAAAAGTAGTCAAAAATGTGGTAGAAGAAGTCAAGTTAGGACATAAAACCCAAGGCTTGAGATGTTGGATTACAAACACAACCTCTTCAGCTATGAAACAAGTGAAAAAAGGAACCAACGGGTGGAGCCCGGGGTCAGTTTCTAAGCTGGTGAGTGCTTGTCTGAAGACGGTGGAACCAGGTAGAGTCAAAGTCCATTCCGTGACTTTATCAAAGTAAATCTGGCAAGAAAGGATTATAGCCTCAAAAATAGAAGAGGAAAAAGAAGAAAGTGTAAACAGCATCAGAAGAGTAAATTACCTGAAGCTCCTTAGACAGCACATGTCTAGCAGGCAGCCCATCTTCCTTATACTCGGACCGTTTTACGTCAGATATGGCTACAAAATTCACAGGGAAGACGGAGTTGAGGATAAGGAGGAGATGCAAATTCTTCCACAACACAATATGTCAAGAAAGGTTTACATAAGAATACCTTGGACAGGAGAATTTTGTGGAATGGAAGGTTGAATACCATCAATTGCCAACCAATGAGAGGTGATAGAAGCATCAGGAGGTGCATTTGGTAGAGGAGCTTCGATAACCTGCAAAAGTGAGCAGCAAAAGGAAGCTAATAAACAACATTCATAATCTGATCTTCATGCCCAACCACCTTGGCTTACATAGACTCACATTCTTGAGGTCGACATCTTTGTCATCGAAGAAGTAGAGATCTCTGTGCTCAGGAGCTCTCGTGAACCGCACAGTTTTCGAGCCGCAAGTGGGCTAAGAGAGGAGGAGGAAGATAAAAGGGTCAAAATCAGGGTCAAGTGTTATAATTTATCGGGAGAAGAGAAGAAAACCTCCAAATTCCGGAAATGAAGGGCAGAATCGACATCGTGAGCCATCAAAGTGGTCCGACGAGCATGGCGCATGCACTTGATAGCTTCCTGCAGAAGCGAGAAATTAAGAGGGGGAAGTGGAGATTAGAGATAGGAGGAGAGAGGCAAGTGAAGCTGATGATACCTGCATGACCTCTCGGACGCGGTACTCGACATCGGGAGCAAGAGCGGCAGAAACATCCGGTGAAAGAGTGGAGAGTCCAATGCTCTGAGCAATCACTTCAATGGATTCCTTCGTCACCATCCTTTCCTTGCGCTACCATTCATCGAACCACTCGCCCGCCGATTCTAAACGACTCGGTCACTAACCATTTTCTCATTCTATTGGGCTTTATCAATTGGGCCAATTTTAGCCCACCGCTTGTTGAGTTCAGAACGAGGGACCAAAAATCTTTAGTTACTCTGTTTTTCTTCTTCTTTCTTTCTTTAACAACAATATAAAACTGAATCTTTAGTTGCGCAGGGACCATGCTAGTCCTACTTGCAGAGAGAGACGAAAAAATAACCAGGAAGAAGAAAAGGCCTCACAAGCAAGGAGAGCTGGAATTGTCCCGTTAGAATGGTTTATTTTTTTAGTAGCGATTATGCTATTGGGCTTTTTGATTGCTTCTGTTGTGTGCGTATCTGTATCCATCTCTTTTTATTTGCATCTTTCGCTGGCTTTGTGTTAACGTCAATACTTGCAACTTATATACAAAAAAGGGTGTTTCTGACAATGTCATGTTTCTTGCAGGACAAGCATGTTTCAGGTTCTGCCCTCTCCGTCCCTGATCATCTATTCAATGCATACCTTCTCCTATCTCTATGTATTCAATCAGGTTTTGGTCAGCTTTCACTTCGCACCTCTTATTGATTCAATGGACCGTACAAAGAATCTTTGGCATTCGCGTCTTCCATTCTCCAGTTACGTTCCATGCTCTTCGGATCTGCCGTTGAGATGCGTAATATCTTGCTATGGAATTTGGTTAAAGTCTGTCGGTGGCCAATGCTTATATATGTAATGCCAGCTGACTGGATTTGCTGGTAGAGGTGTGCCTACGCATCAAGAGAAATGAATGGCTCAACATATTGTTACACGATATCCTAGATGACAAATGGAAGGAGAGGGCACGAAATACCTCATTAGCTTCATCCAAAGCACTAGTGGATTCATCCAGTAGAGCCAGCTTTGGCTGAGACAGCAATAACCGTGCAAAGGCGAGGCGCTGCTGCTCACCAAGTGAGAGAACACTGGACCACTCGTGTTGCGAATCAAGACCACCAAATCGATCCACTATATGTCCAAGACGAACATTCTCTAGAGTCTGCATCAGATCATCTGTTGTCGGCTTATTACACTTATCAATTCCCTCATCTCTTATCAGGAGAGGCGGTGAACCTGACACAATCAATGATTTATGTTTGAGCCACTCGTTTTTCTGGTTAAATAACCTGCTTGCGTAAACTGAAACTTAGATACAAGAGGTTAAATAATGGTGTTACTAGTCACAATTTTGAACTGAGTACCGTCTATTTTACTGCCACCAGGTGTTGCCTCCATAGTTTTACTCCAGGCAGGATAAAGCAATTGCTGACGCAGAGTTCCCAGAACCATATAAGGCCTTTGTGGAAGGAAAAATACGTCTCCCGAACTTTTTTTCCCTGAATTTTCCTGACTATCATATTTCTCCTCTGTAAAATCATCCTGAGAATTGAGGTAGAACGTGATTTTTCCTTTCCCTGACCTCCAAAGGCCAGCCATTGCTCTTAGGAGCGAAGTTTTACCACTCCCACTAGGACCCATTATCTGTTAAAGTGGCATTTATACCTAACTTAGCATCTACCAGTCCACATGCTTGAAACAAAAATAGTCAAAGAGAACTAACCAGTAGATGATCCTTGTCATATATATCTGCAAATAAGTTGTGAACCAACGTGGTTCCATTTGTTGGTGTCTGAAGAGTGAGCTCCTCGATCTCCAGAAGCTTTTGGTTCTGTGGAGACTGGATTGAACCATTGGAGTCTAGCAATGAAGACCTCCCCGCACTCTGATACGTCAGCTCAATCTCTTCCACGGTGTGAGAGGGATCTCTGGAGATGTTGTTATCCAAAAGATCATCAAATTCACCTGAGTTGTAAGAAGCCTTGATATGGTTAGATGCGTAAAAGGTCAATCCCGACCTACAACAAATGTAATTTTTTCATTTAGCCGTAAAAGTTGATTCAGAGTAACAGATTTTCTAAGTTGTACATAAGTCATAATTAAGACGCAGTTTTGAGCAGAACAGAGAACAGCTGTCTCGATCTTTTCATCTGGCCAATTATAGAGATGTGCATTTTGTGCCACAAGTGTTCTATATAAATCAGAGGTCTTGTGTGGAATGTATGTGTGATGTTTATGCAGCAAGTAGTGTAGAATATTATGAGAGAGTGCAGAATACATAATTAGTCTACCTAGTCGGTCAATGACAGCTGAAAAAGCGCTGATAGCTTGGAACTGATAAACAACAAGCGAGAAGTCTCCTAGGATATGATTGAATGCTGACACTGACTGGTTAATGACGCCAAACTCAATTTTCCCGGAGAAAAACATTGGGGCAACAACAGCAGCTGGAAGAATCTGAATGAGGTAGCGATATCCATCAGTGAAGAACTCTAGATTTCTAGATGCTATCAGCAATTCCTGCAGGTGAAAGAATGAACGAACCTCATTGAGTAAGCTAGAGATAAGAAAGTGTCGAGAATCACCGAGGGAAGTAACTTTACAGTTAAATTATCAAAAGCGCTTCTGAAGCGCTGAAGCAGAAGCTGCATTTCATTCTGTTCGCCTCCGTAGAAAGCAATTGATTCAGCATTTTCCCTCACGCGTACAAGGCTGTAACGAAAGTCAGCCTCTTTCTTCTCTTGCAGAAAGTTGAGATTCACTAGTCCCTGAACTCAAAAAGGAAATGTAAATGGAACTCATGTGAAATAGCTAATTCTGCAGCAAGCGAACTAAACGACTCAGCTCAAGTGCAGATCTCGTCAATCTGTATCATGCTAAGGAAAAAGAAGTATACCTTGCCCAGAAAGACACTGATGGCAGTTCCGCCAAAGGAGTAGAGCAAGAGAACGAGAAAGAGAGGAGGATAAATGGTGAAGAGGATGTTGCTAAAAGAGATGAGGTCTATGGTGGCACTGAAAAGCGTCAAAGAGAAAGACAAGGCTGTTGCAGTGAAGGAACTTAGATCGTCAACAATGCGCTGATCTGGATTGTCAATCAAAGATTGGGACTGGATCTTGTAGAAGGTTTGATCTTTCAAATAGCGCTGCAGGTAGTACTTGGTCATCCATGATCTCCATCTCAGTGATAAAGTCTCTTTTGCATAATCTCTTAGCACAAAGAACTGCAAATAATCATATATGTCGGCTTCTTCTTTATGTCAGTTTAAAAGTGTTTCGAGGAGCGTGTGGAAGCTCACCGGAATTCCGCCGGCGAAACCACAGAGGTAATAGAGCAACTGCTTCGTGAACTGCTCTTGGTCTTTGTCTTATCAACACACACAAAAAAAAAAGTTGTTACTTATCAGAGTAGGAAGAACAGTGGAAAGTAGAGTTGAAGAAAATCGTACTGGCGAGAGCATTGTAGAAATCACGGCCGAGGAAATTGAAGCCGACGCTGATGCCGGTGGTGGCGAGAGTAAGGGCGAAGACGGCGGCGAGACGCAGCCTGGCCTGGTTTTTGTCCTCCGAAAACCAAAAAGGCGCCGCGACTTTCCAGAATCGCTTCCACAGAGCCCTCAACTCCGACGCCTTATCCGGACGAAGCGGCGGCTGCGGCAACAAAGAAGAAGAGGAGGCGGAGACGGAGACGCTTCTTCTGAAACGGGAAATTTTGCTCCGATGAATTGAATCATGGCGAAGAGGAGAAGAAGAATGATCGGAATGGCGGAGGAGAAGGTGAGAACAAGTGGTGAAAACGGGAGCTGTTATCATCAAAATCATCTCTTTTCTTCTTCTTCTTCTTCTTCTTCTTAAACCCATAATAACCTCATAGTAATCTCTCTGCGCATAAACAAATAGGCATCGTTGGTAGCCACAAAAACAACTCTTTAAAGTTTTATTCTTTTTTTTCTTCTTTTAAATCAATACTATCTAACACAGAAACTCAAAAACAGCAAGAGAAGACAAGGCATTAAACTCAACCGTTAATTTCTTCACCACACCATTACATATAATATACAAAGAGAGAGAAGATAAAACCAAGTGAAAGTAGCCACTACAACAACAGATGCAGAGAGATTTAAGACAAGGATATAGATAGAATGAGGAGCGACTCATTGGGTTCGGGTTGAAATCACCCATCCTTTTTATCTCCAACCAACTCACATTCTACACATATATGGGAAACTGGAAAGGGACTCTTTGCTTTTCAGATATACTACACACATCTTCTCCTCACAAGTCACAACCTGGAGTTGCCTAACAATCTTCTTCTTAGCTCCCATGCCACCGCATCAATGAACTCTTCTGTGTTCACATAAGCATCCCTCCCAACCCTGTCCAAATTAACACACAACTAACTTATCTACCCAATTTTTCAACCAACATTTAAGTCATCTTTTTGGTGGTTTTAGTCTTACTTGGGTCCGTGGATCAATAGAGCGAGATCCTTGGTCATTTTTCCAGACTCCACCGTGCCCATACAAGCTGCTTCTAGTTTCTCAGTAAAGTTCAACAGTGCTGCATTGCTGTCCAGCTTTGCCCTGGTAAACATCACATTCGAAATATCTTTTCCGATGAAATCAACCAGGTAAATGTATGGTAAAAAACCCACTGTGGTATGTGTTTATATCGATCCATTATAATGCCCCGATTAATGAAAAACCTTGCTACAAAAAAATCCATGATAGACTAACTAAATAACTAATTATTTCCAATTTTTCTCCATGAATAGGCAACAAACATTCCTAAGGGAACAAAGCGCGAATTCGCTACCTGTGGGCAAGGCCTCTGGACCAAGCAAAAATGGAGGCTATGCTGTTGGTGCTTGTTTCACCACCTTTTTGGTGAACCCTGTAGTGGCGTGTCACTGTGCCATGAGCTGCCTCTGCTTCAATGGTCTTTCCATCTGGACAAACCTGCAATTTTTTCCCAAAATTTCATTCAGATTAAAGGAAGATTCCCGGGAACCATGTTAACAAGACAAAGACCAAATTTTAACCCAAAAAAAAAAAAAAAAAGAGACAAAGACCAAATATTGGCCAAGGCCTGTGTCATTTCATACCAACACCGACGTCATCAGTCCCAAAGATCCATATCCTGCAACAGACAGCAGAAAGTTTGTTTCATAAGGAGAAATATGATTGGAGTTTCTCTCCCCATTCGGATCACAAGTTAAAAGGGTAGAACCGTGATCCAAGACCAAAAAGCATTTAAAACCTTGCGCTAAGAAATCGCTCTGCACATCTCCATCGTAATTCTTGCATGCCCAAACATAACCGCCCTCACTTTTCATCGCATACGCAACCATATCATCTATCAAACGATGCTCATACCTGGAATTCATTAACTTTGTAAACAAGTTTTCCTGGTGCACTGGAATAGGATGTAGCTAATGACATGCACATCTCACCATATTCCTGCAGCTTCAAACTTGGATCTCCAGTTAGTTTCATAAACTTCTTGGAATATATCCTTGAATCTTGAAACAATTCAAAAACGTAATGTCAGGGAAGCATGACTAGATACCAAATTAATTTCAGTGAAACTCTAACAAGAAGCATAGAGGCGAGTTCATTCACACCTTCCGTCATATGTTTTGAGGATGGTGTTTTTAGTGGAGAGGTAGAGTGGCCATTTTTTCTGGTAAGCTGTGTACATCGACGACTCAGCAAACGCACGAATAGACTGTTCAATAAAAAAATTGGACCATCATAGCAACTAAATACTCTGTAAGTGATCTATGTAATATAGACATGAAGGAGAGGAGGAAAAAACATCAAGCCCTATTTCAATAATATCTACCTCATTGGTGTTATACATGGCCAAAGCAACACCTCCAGCACCAGTGAAATTGAAGACTTCGAATTCTGTCTTCCGGGAAGATCCACTTGGCTCTGCAAACATAAGATACGCCATGTAAAAGTGAATGAAAATAAAAGGAAAAAAATCCTATAAACGTCCACATGCAAGTAAATTCGTGGACAATGATCCCCCATCTATTTTTTTCAATGCACAATTTGTGTTGATGGCTTAGTCAGATCCCAAACTTCCAATAATGGCTATCCGCAAATGATAAGTTGTTAATCGACAACACTAAAGTGTGCTTATTCGCTCCACGTATAGCTCCTCTAACAGTGTGTTCTAAATGAGGCAGCGGTACCCCATGTAGGGAATGAATGAAGAATAGACTGTGCTCAGATTTACCTCTAACTATAAAGCTAAGTTTGCATCGTTGATGCTTTCAGTTACAATATCAAATAATGGGATGAGGAGATTTACCGAAAACCAGTTTCAGTTTTCCTGGTTCATTGACAATGATATCAGTAGCTCTATACTGATCACCATAAGCATGCCTTCCAATACAGATTGGCTTCGTCCATCCTGAAGAAAGGAAAGTGGAGGGATTTGTTTTGCTTCACATGTTACAAGTACAGCAAATGGCTAAACCATAGAAAAATGCAGCTGTTGACAAACCTGATACAATGCGAGGGATGTTTCTGCAAATAATAGGTTCCCTGAAAACCGTGCCTGCAAAAATAACAATGATGTTCGAGCTAGGAAAAGTGACGAGCGAATTGGCCCCATTTTAGGAGAATAAACGGACCGTTTAAAATGTTCCTTATCGTTCCGTTAGGACTCCTCCACATTTTTTTCAAACCGAACTCCTGAACACGAGCTTCATCTGTTGTTGAACAGTGATTTGCGAAAGCAAACAGTGGTTAGTAAGTCAAAATGTAAGTACACTCGGCACAGGTCCGATGATTGCCAAGACATACCAGGAGTAATCGTCGCACACTTGATTGCCACGTTATACCTTAACATGAAAAGAGAGAACACAACAATAAGGAGCTTGGATACAGGAACAACATCTTAGAGCTAGAAAAGCAGCAGAAAGGATGAAGAATAACAGGAGACTCTTTGAGATTGAAAGGTGAAGTTAAGAGTTGAGAGAGAAGCAAATAGACATACTTTAGAGTAGCTTCAGCACTCTCTGTAGTAACCTTATCATTAGTAGAATCGCGGTTAGGCAGTCCGAGATCGAAGTATTTGATATCCAACTCCAGGAAGGGGAAAATAAGCTGTGGAATACCACCCAGAGGTTAATTAAAAAAAACGATGATTTGAGGGTAAGAATTAAAATAAAAAAAAAAAAAAAAGGTCCAAGCTTTTACCTTGTCTTTAATGAATTTCCAGATAACTCGAGTCATCTCGTCTCCTGCGTGTGCACACAGAGAATTTAATAAGAAAGAGTCAAGTTTCAGAATTTCATAAACCCATATATACACACTCAATCCCGGAACAGAAACCATACTCCAATCTTCTAAAGCAAATAAATCGAATACAATAGCACAACAGATGAAGCTTTCAGAAATCCATAATCGCAATCATAGATTTTGAGACACTTGCCATCCATTTCAACAACGGGATTAGCCACCTTGATCTTCTCGAATTCCATCTTTGCTTCAATGGACGTTGATGAAAGATTTTTGCTTCAAATGGACGTCGATCGGTGAGAGCGAATTGAGAAGATTACCGATGTTCTGTGATCAGCTCTGCTCCGCCGTGAAAGTCTGAAAGATCTCTCTGTTGGGCCACACTATATCGACTCAAATAGCCAAAATATATAAGCCCATTTCGATATGGGCCTCATTCTGCTTGAGTCCAGCATTTTCATGACTTAGTTTTTATATATATACAGTAGTAGTAGTAGTTCCCAGTTATTCACGTTTCACTTTTGTCTTTTTGTCCAGTATCTATCTTGGAAATTGGAACCGTAGAGTATTGATCTCAAAACTAATACAGTAGGCAGCTTTAAGTTAACAGTAATCATCAAGTCGTTAATAATAAAATAAAATCTTACAACTGACGAAGATCTGCTTTGGCTAATTGAATAATTTATCCATCTCAAATGGCTAACAATAACAATGACGAGGGGTTCCTGTTGAATAGTATATTAAAAAGAGTAATGAGTGTGACCACTTTTAACAAGGACAAAGGTGGCAATGTGGGGGAATAAGGGCGAAGGTAGAGGAGTCATGCTCTCGTATGTCCCTCTTTGAGACAAACAAATCTCTTATATCTCCTTTAATCTCCTATATCTCCCTAAATGTGTTATTCTTCTTTAGTTCTTGGTTTGATTTTTAAAAAAAAAAATCAAAAAGAAAAAAAAAACACGCTCCTCCCTCCTCTTTTCCTCGCCGACGCGAGATGCGACTCAGTCCTCCATCGAACTCGATCTCTATCGCCGCCGGAGTGAGCCCTCTCGCCGCCGTTTCCTCTGCCGCCGAGCTCTCCATCGTCGTCGTTTCTTCGCCTCTCTCCTCTGTAGCTGCATCTAGGTTTGTTTTTCAAGTTCTTTGTTTTGGATTTTGGATTTGAGGGATTGAATTAGATTTGATATGGTATGCGCATTGGGTGTTTTACCATGGTTTCTGGGTCGATTAGGACTTTAAATTGGTATGAAATAAATTAATGGGGATGAATCGTAAGTAGATTAGAACCCGAAACGATCCATTTTGAGTTCTTGCGATAGGAGAACTAGGTAAAACTAGTAAAACTGTTAAATATAGTAAAACTGGTAAAACTGAAAACCTTGATTTATGTGTAAAACTGGGATAATTGTCGATAACTATTATTACTGAGTGACTTTTTGTATTGTTTTTTACAGGATACGATGAGCAACAACGTCAGCATATATTTTAAATGTCAAGGTCGCATGTATAGTTTAATGTTCAAGACATCAATGGGGGAGATAACTTTGTCGAAGCTGGAAGCTAGGATATTCAAGAAAGTTTCGTTAGATGAAAGTAGGTTTAAATTGGAATTGAGTTATTTTCCACTGGTACAAGCTAGTCAGTTTATAGAGGCATGGGAAGACGGTTTGGGTGATATGGGGAAATTCAAGTATCGCGTCAGGAAGAAGGGAAGAAGGAAAACTAAGAGGTTTACATAGGTTTCCATCGGGTGGGGAACGGCGACCAAGGACGCGAAACAAAAGGCGGCCAAGGCAAGGACTCCAATGGTTGCTTTTTGGATTTTGTAGCCCTGTTTGATTGTATCTTAACCGTTTGTGTTTTAAAACTATGTAAAACTGGTGTTTTGTTCTGTAAAACTATATATTGGATATGTGGGTTCTGGTAAAACTTGGTAAAACTGATTAAAGATGATAATGTGAAACAATACTTAATTCAAAGTTACTCGACAGAATAATTTGCGTTGTAAACGTCACAGATAAATGTTTTCACGTGAACTAACAGGGAAATTACGACATTGATAATTTTTGGTTCATATGAAGTAATCCCACCAACAAAGTTCTTATACTTTTAAGATCACTTTAACAAAAATAGCCATGTTAGTAGGGTAAAGTTGCAAAAATGTAGAATTATAACATATTAATGCACACAACAATTAAAATGATAGATTAATAGAGGAAAATCAATTGTAAAACTACAAAATCAAAGTTTAAGAGTGGGTAAAACTAAATAAATTGAAAACAGCCAAAGTAAAACTATTTGAAACTTTCGTAAAACTACTATCTTTGGTAAAACTAAGTGCAATTTTTTGGGCGCCAAAACAAAAAATTTCACCAAATTTTTGGCGCCCAAAACCAATAGCTCAAACTTTTCCTCTCTTTTTCAGATCCGATTTCCTTTCTCTCTTTTTCGAACCTCTCTCTCCATTTCTCTCTCTCCTTTTCTCTTTCGTTCTCTATCCTATCAAAGTTCTCCACTTTCGTTCCCTCCATTTCTCTCTCTTCTTCCCTCATCTCATTTCTTTGTTCATCTCATTTCACCATTCGTCTCTCTATTGACTATGGACAAGTTCGATTCTGATCCGTATTACAGTGACATGAAGAGGGCGAAAAAGGAATACGCCAGGATGTTCTGTCGTGAAACTGGAAAACTTTACTGTCGTGAAACTGGAAAACTTGGTAAAACTATACTGTAGTAAAACAGGAAAACTTGGTAAAACTGAAATAACTAGTTATTGTTAACACTAGCACGATATGATACAACTAGTTCTCCATCGACCTTGTGCATCGCCTAATCGGTATATCGACTGCAGTATCCGCTTTGCGTTTACCACCATTCTTCTTGGTCGCTCTCCCTTGTGGTAAGACTTGTTGTGGTAAGACTTGTGGTGTTTCTTCATTAACCTGAAATCGAAAACAATTAGAGTATAGCATCCACATGCCCTGGAGCTTGTGGTTGTTGTCCTTCGGCAAGTGGAAGATATGTCTGAACTGCGGATGCGTTTGAAACCAATTCCTCTCGTGATACGTAAGCGGAGGCTCCAACTTCTCAAGAGTTGACAAAAAAATTTTGATGTAGCACCTCGTCGAAATCTTTATTTTTTCGTGTACTCCGTTGCTGGGAAGTACATTCTGAGAGAGTGCAGTGTCATTGTTTCATCACCGGATTTCTACAACAACCAGTTTTCTCAAATTATTCCAGTTATACATCAATATAGTTTTCCCAAGTTTTCCAGTTTTACGACAGTCTAGTTTTACCAAGTTTTCCAGTTTCTTTAAACCCAAAGGTATGATCCGATTGGGTTGGGTGGGTTTTCCGTGGACCGGTATAACTTTGGTACAGACTGTAAATTTTTCAATTACGATAGGTTTTATAGTAATTTTCCTATTTTTCGAATTAAAAATAATTCTAATCAAAAATAAATTTATAACGGGAATATATGAGATTTTGGTTTGAGATAAAAGGATTTTTGAGACGATTCCTCAAGGTAGAGGGGTAAAAACGAGATTTAATGCATGGAGAAAAGCAAAAGGCAACACAAGTTTTGGGCAGTCTCATTATTCTGCTATTGAGATGCGTGAAAAAACAAATATATATATGAAAGCAAGAATCGAGAGACACAGGGATTATATTATTTAAAGGTTCTTCTTTCTGAGATCAGCACAAACTAAAATGAGATGAAAAAGACGAGGTGAAAACCGACATGTAGGGAATCAGATGCTACTTTTTCTGAACAAGACTCTTCTTCTCTTTCTTTCTTCCTGTCTTTTAGAAGAATTGTGATTGATGTTGATGGCGAAGATGATGTAACATCATGATTCCTCCAGCCACGATCCCTCTATGTCCGCCTTGACCAATTTCTATTTTTTTCCTTTGTTTTTTCATAATAAGTACTATACACGTACGTACAGTTTTAAAAAAAAAAATATATATATATATATATATCATTTAACAGTGCAATTGTGTTGCGTCTAATTAATGTATATGTGCTATTCTGCAAATTAATCACAATATAAGCATGAACAAATATAATAATTTGAGTGACTGATACATGTGTAGTGAAAATTATAGAAAGGGTTGGTCGATAAGATGCTTAAATCTTAATATATAGTGCTTTATTCGTTTCCCCTTAGATCGTGTGAAAGGTTGCAAGTCTTTAGTTAGGCTTGCATGTTAGTTTCCTCGTTCCCAATTCGTCTTTATGAATTAATTAATCCACATTTCCATGTCCTTCTACTTTTGCGATGCAAACTATAAATATATATATATACATTCAGTGCTGCTCCAATTTTTTGCGGATGTCAAAATTGTGCCATTTCATATGTTTTTACTATTTTTTTTTTTCAGCAAACAATTTCATTGATTTCAAATTGGAATTACAAAGTCATACATAAATTTACAAAAACAAGTTATTACATAAACAGATATATGCGTCATATAGTGAAAAAGATGCAACAAAAAAAGTGATTTTGACGATGTTTTCCGTAGACAAGTCTAACTCGCTAACGAATCATGAAATCTGTATTTCCTTCTCCGTATTTGATCTTAATCTGATATGAAATGTGTGCCTCAGTAGCATCTCTTGGCTAAACTTCTTAATTGCACACCTCATAACAAACCCGATGCTTTCGATAATAGTCCCGGAACTTCGACAATCTGATACCAACACTTCCGTATCAGAGTCACTTTAGCAATTGTTGACTTTGTTTTTTTTCCATTTGAAAATATTTTTCTACATCCTTCGGTAACAAAACCTTCCCTAGCATATTGATTCCATGGTGGTTTCCGTAGGGGTCTTCGTTTCCCCAACAAACCCGGTAAGATTTGTTCCAAACATCGGCAAGCCATCATAAGATCATAATGATCCCGTAAACTACACAAAAACTAACATTAAAAGTTAGAATGGACAAATAACCGACGAAAAACGTCGGAAAACCACCGGCAGAGCAGCCGAAAATTAAACTTCGGCTAGATAGTTGATACTTCCTACAGTAACTTAAAGGAATTACTAGCGATGTTGTATTGAACATAGACGTCTTAATACAAATCATGAATACTAATTCCATCGTTGTTTCAATAACCCCTACGAAAACCATAAACGGAGACATATTCAACACCGGGTTTGTTGCCGAAAACCCCACCGCCCCCAAATCCCCATCACCCACCCTGCATGACGAACCCATGACCGGCATAGCAACATCCTGACCAGGCCAACGAGACAGAGACATTGGAAAACAATTTCATCAACCAGATTGGAAGAGAAACCTCATGGATGTGAAATTGAAAGATATACTAATGAGAAAATGATGAAAAATTGAAGAAATTCAATCTGATTTGGGTACGACAAAGAGAGACGATTGAACGCCCTTGTCAAATTGATTATACCCAAAACAGGTAGAGAATTATTACTATGTACAAAGGACGGAATTAAGGAAACGAGAAAGCAAAAGGAACCGCCGACGGAGCTGGCGGCCCTGGAAATCAACGGTGGCTACGGAGAGAGACCAAGCAAAGGCAGTTTCTCATAATCGCTCTTTTAATCGTCGATAGAGAAAGAAAAAAAATACATGTTATTAGAAAGATAAATCTGATTTTCATATGTTTTTACTAGTGTCAAGAAAAAAGTGTGCCTCTTTTTCTTACTTAATTTTTGGCCATATATAATATGAGACAATAATCCATGGTTTCACATGCCTATATATGCGGACCAAACTTGTACACATGTATTCTTCTCTATAATATTATTTAGAGAAAATTATAGCACACTTTCTTAAACTATAATTACACTCAAACACATTTTCTTCTTTCTTTACCTTGTGTTTTTACTATTTACTCCCACTATATCTTCTCTCTTTCCTTTTTTTTCATCCTTATCGTTTTTGTTTTAATTTTTTTCTTTCATCTTTTGTTTATTTTTTCTCTTTCCTCATTTGTTTCATTTCTATTTCCTCTTTTATTTATTTATATTTTCTGGTTTGTTGTGGATTTACCGAACCGAACCCGATCTGAAAAAAAAAAGAAATACTCGAACGAATTCTAAAATTTGGGTATCCAAAACCCGAAAGAACCGATTCTAACCCGAACGGGTACTCGAATGCCCAAGCCTAGAGAGAGAATTAATTTATAGGTAAAAACTAAATCCGTCAGTTACAGCTCGTCGGAAATCAAATTTGGTCGGATTTTTGTCGGAACATTCCGACGGACACTGGTCGTCGGAAAATGGTCGTAACTTTCCGATAGATTTTTTGCTGGATTTTCCGACGGTTTTTCGACAAACAGTTCCCAGCAGATGGATTTTCGATGCTTTTTCGACGGAGTTTTAGTTTGAATGCCCCGTCGGAAAGTTGTCGGATATCCGTCGGAAATTTTCCGACGTCTTTCCGATGGGCATTGTAGTTGGAATCCCCAGTCGGAAAGTTGTTGGATATCCGTCGGGAAAATTTCTGACATCGTATTGATGCCCCGTTGTGAATATATATTCCTTTGGCTAAGTCTCTCGATCTCAGATTTGAACTCGAAAGAAGAGTAACGATAACACGAACAAGAAAATTAATGGCTCGGAAGTCGAACCTTGTGGATATGACGCATGTGTATCCATGTAGTTGCGTACACGTGGACGATATTCGAGTGGATACGCATGCATATCCATGTAGTTGCGTACACGTGGACGCTATCCGAGTGGATACGCATACACATCCATGTAGTTGAGTCCACATGGATGATATGAACGTGGATATGCACATGTCTATCCATTTAAATGCGTCCACGTGAGTAAAATATTGTGAAATGAGTATCAAAGTGTAGAGAAAAAATAAACATAGTTTATAGTGTAAAAATAATTGTGAGATTGTTTTTTATGAGAAGAAATAAGCAAAACAAACTAATTGAGGTGTCAAAACAAATAATAAAAAAAAATGAAATTGGGAAATAAAAAAAAGCAAAAAATAGAAAAATATGAAAGGTGAAATAAACAACTCACCTGTGATGTGTGTGATGTCTAGGTTTAATTGGAAAATAAAAATGGAAAATAAACAAAAATGTGTATAGGTGTAATGCAAAGTGTGTATAGGTGTAATTGCAAAGTGGAAAATGTGTCATTTATAATTACTTTCTCAAAAGTGCCCCACACTGTAACTCACTCTATTATTTAAGAAGACATTTTTGAAAATGATGTAAGTTATTACATGAAATGTCATTACAAATAAGAAAAGATAATTGAAATAGAAAATGATATAATTATCTTTTAAAATTATTGATGAGAATATGGAAAGTATTTATTTCTCAATGAAAGAGGTTATTTACTATTTATTTTCTTAATTATTATAATATTAGTAAATAATAATCAATCCATATATATTCAAAGAAAAAATATATTCGAAATCTTGCAATATTTTTCACTATAATTATTATAAAATATTTTACTAATTTATAAAGAGTTAATCACGAGAAAATTAATTTTTTTAAGAGTTTGTGGATTGGCCACAAAAATCATAGTCATTAAACGGTGTATATTAGAGTTATGTTTTCAAAATTATAGGTTTTTGCGGATTAGCCCGAATAGTATTTTAGCTTATTGCAAAACGGGTTAAGTAGACAGATTAGTTCGGGTTGACATTTCTATCTATAATCATTAGTTAAACATATTTTAAAATTCTGATAAAAATAATTTTTCTTAAATTTCAAAACAATTTTTAAACAAAAATTACCTCGTGCTATATAGCTAGCGCGGGTTGAATCTTAGTACCAAAACAAAAGAAAAAAAAAACTATACACATGTGTATGGAATGTCGATGGATAGATCGTGTATTGTCACATTATATGTTTGTTTAACCTTAAAATTTGATTTTTTGGTATGTATTTTTTAATTTGATTTTAGCAATAAATATACTATTGTAAAATGTCAAACAAATTTATTAAAATTTTAATAATTATTTAGTTATGGTTCGTAATTAATTTATGAAAAAGATTTGATCATTAACAAATTAATAATTTTAATTTATAATCATATAAATATCATTAATCCATTTTTATTTATAAAATATTTATCTAAAATATATATTTCGCACCGTTTTTAACATTTTCACCATTCACACATTTGAACCGCATCGCATGTTGTTTTTTTCACCATTCATATATTGTTCCGCACCGCTTGTTCCGCAGTAACCGCACTTGTTCCGCATGATACATTTCTTCCAACCGCACCGCACTAAAACCGCACCACACCTCCTAAACCGCTTGTTCCGCACCACTCAAACCGTTGTCACCATTCGAACCCTTACTCGATTTGAGATTAAAAAAAGAAAGTGATGAAACAATTGGGTCATGACAATTGATACCGCATAAGTTAAACTGTAAAAGCATCTTTCGCCAAAATATCTTTCGGTTTCTCTCTCTTTCCCCGAGTTATTGGTGACCACATCTGAAAGCTTACTTAGGAAAAAGTATAATACCGCATATGTTATTCTTGTTTTTCCTTTAGGAAAAATGAGAGTTACTTACTTAGTTACTTGAAGGTTTATTATACTTTATGGAAAATTAGATTAGGACCCGCTCTATACGAATTTATAATTTAATATGTTATAACTCGTAAAATAAAATTAAAAACGAAAAAATGAAAAATAAATTTAAATTATTCGTGAAAATAAATAATATACAAATTTAGAAACGGAGTTTTCGATGAAATAAATATATACATTGAATGAAGAATTTGGTGGAGCATGTGCAATAAATAGTTTTGGAAACGATTATTGAATTTTTGTTTTTTTGGTATATGATTGACATACTACCAAATTATTTATATAAAGGTAAAAAAATAGAATTTTTCTTTTAGGACTAGTAATCCATTGTGTAATTTATGTAATCTAAATGGAAAATTTAAAGATTTTTTTTCCTTTTTATTAACTTTGCCTTTTAGGGTAAATTTAAATTTTGTATTTTTCCTTTAACCTGGGAGTTTACTTTCCCGGGTATTATTACCTAGTTTGTGTTGGATACTGGCTTGCTCATGCCCGAACCACTCGTCTCCTTACTTCTCACTCCCACTCTTCGAGAATAAGAAGGTAGTCATGTGACTTTTCCTAACCTGTTTTAAGGTTTGATCACCCCGCCTCGTAACCGCACCCTCTTAAGGTGGTGCGCTTTTAGGTATAGTGTTCGTCTAGTCTATAGTGATACGTCATACGACATGTCCTAACATGTCCTAAGGTTCAATCACCTAACCTCGTAACCGCACGCTCTCGAGGTGGTGCGCTTTTAGGTTAAATGATTGTCTAACCTAATATGACATGTGTCACCTTCTAATTTGTTAATCTCATGAGGAATTATTTATCTCCAATATATATATATATATTTAAAATCTTTCGTTCGGATAGGCACCGCTTAGGTTCCTGCCTATACGGTTAGGTAGTGGCGGAGGTGGAGAGCAATTTGGGGGGGTCAAGTGACCCAAGTGAAATTTTGAAAATAATGTAACCTGAATTAAATATTTTAAATTGATCCTAGTCGAAAATAATTATTGACCCCTACTAAATTTAATTTAATTATAGTTCAATAACTTTATTAAATATTATAAGTGTTAGTCCAATAAAATTCATCACAAATAATTTTAAAATAAAACTAAGTCCATTAAAATAAGTTAAACCTAATTATTTCTATTAGTTTAGTTTAGTTTTTTATCTTCTTCCTTTTTTTTTTTTTTTCCTTTTCAATCATTTGGTTTATTGTCTTTTGAAGTTATGTTTGGTTCTTTCTATTACGACCGCAACCATTGAAATGTGCTTCTCTACAATAAGTATTATGAAGATGACATAGCATAATAGTATTGGTGATGACTTTTTAAACAATTATCTATTGTTTGTTTTATTGAAAAACATGTGCTTGACACAATGACAAATGAAACACCGATAAAACGATTCTAAGATATGAGAGTGAGCATAGTGTATATTTTGAAATGTATATTAATGGTGATATTTTAATTTTTTTCAATGAAATTTTATGCAATTATTTTTAGATCAAAAATTTATTATGACCCCGATAAATATTTTTTCTGGCTCTGCCACTGCGGTTAGGCGTTTTTCCGTCGTCTTTTGAGCGTCCAATGCGTTTAGAACCAGTGGTGGAGCCAGAAATTTTTTTTCCAGGGCAAAAAAAATATTCTAGAAAAACGGTCGGTAAATTACCCAAAAAAGTTACAAATGTACTCTCCATTCAATCATAACTTGAAACATTTTTATCATGGTTTCAGTTGTTACATCTTCAAAAAAATAAATTTGGTAAAAAAAATTAAACAACCATTTAAAAACTGATCAACGATGCGATTCCGTAATACTGTTTTGATAATCATCATTCCTGAGAAACATCTCTGACGGTTGCGGTAGCAACATGCAAAGTCAAACATAACTTCAAAATCTTATAAACCAAAGGATGAGAAAGATGCTTCTTGGTTTCTATCACCACATGTGCTAAGTCTCCAAAATTTCTCAAATTAGCAAACATTTCATCTTTTCGTACATTATCAATATAAATGTTAGCGGAGATTTTCTTTTCAGAAATCGATCCATTAATTATCTTGTAAACTAAAATTAATTAGTTTATTTTATATTAAAAACGAAAAGTTAAAGATATTCAATTCACATATTATAAACATATAAATTTTCTATGAATTCAAGTTAGACCATCTCTAAACTAATAAAAACTTAGAGTGTAATTAAACTTATTGAAGTAAAATATAAAAAAATTCAAAAAGAATATAACCTAAAATTCAATCTAAAATTGTGTTTGGTAGGTGCAAAGCGAGACGAAAAGTTTCCGCCGTCAAACAAAGAAGAACAAATAAAAATTCAAGTTTTAATTTTTGTTTTATATGTTTTCCAATATATAAATTAAATAATATTTAATTGAGATCTATGAAGTTATGGATGATTTATTATTATATTTAAATTTATATTGGGCTTAAGTTTAATACGAANATATATATATATATGTTTAAAAATTAGGTTACTTCCTTCTTGGCTCAACACTGATGAAATACTTTGCCCACAAATTAAAAAAAAAAAAAAAAAAAAAAACACGTTTGAGTTGTATCCTACATGTCACTTTTTTATTATATCTTTTGGATCGAGGCCGAGGGTCGAGGCAAAAGAGATTTGACCGTGAGTTAAGTAAATTGAAGTGCGGGGGAGAGAGAGAGAGAGAGAGATGAGTCAAAGATTGTGTGGGAGTAATGATGTAAAAGAGGCAAACAAACGTCTTTAATCCATATGTAAAAGTGATTAAAGTAAGCCTCCCAACGCTAAAGCCAAAGGCGATTTGGATGCCTCCGCTTTTGTTTTCATTTTTTCATAAATTCAATTTCTTAAGACCATATAACAGCATAAGTTTCTTTTTTTTGTCTTTTTTTTTTAACTGTCAAACCGAAAAAGAAAAAGAGTGTTTATGTGTCGCCAGGTAGATCTGGTTGAGAAGAGATGAGGTAGGTTCCTTAATATGTTGAATCATTAAAAACGGTTTAAAGCCATCTATACTATTAAAACATAAAGATTTTTATAATATATTTTCAAATATTACATTTTAAAAAAAAAAAAAAAATTTATTGTCAACCATGTATTAAACATATTATTAAATCTATTATAAACTTAAAATTACAAATTAAACATATTTGAATCGATAACACTTAAATTAGTTCTTATTCTTTATTTAATATTTTATATATTACAAAAAAAATTACTTCGCGTTAGTTTAGAATATAGTTATATATAGAAATAACAGAAAAACGGAACGGGCCTTGAGTGGGGGGCACTATCATGAACCACGTTAAGGTCTCGCCAGGATTACCACAGTAGATAGATGATGGTGCATTATGAGCGCGTAACTTGTATGTAGCGTAGCGTATATTATATACATAGTTACATTTACATACATAAATATGTGAGAAGTTGAGATCAGATGGGGCCTTGTTCCTTACTTTTTCCGTCTCTCCTACTTGGGTTTTCACACTTGCAGAATCTTTAAAAGAGACTTCAAATGTTTGTTTATTATATTATTTTTTTAAAAATGTGATGAGTATCATGACAAATTAACACTGACCAAAAAGCAACCCAAAGTAAGACAAAATATTAATCTCACAAGATGCCAATCCCATGGCATACTTTTACACATTCCCATATCATATCTCCTACACCGTCTCCATGTGTTATTTATTTATAGTCTCCTTCACATATCGTACGTAAACCCTCATCAGTAGCTATAATTAATCCCCCATCTCTCTCTCTCTCTTTCTCTCTCTCTCTCTCTCTCTCTCTCTCTCTACTTTGAATGGCGCCGATGAGTTTGCCCCCAGGTTTCAGGTTCCATCCAACAGACGAAGAGCTAGTGGCGTACTATCTGGATAGGAAGGTCAACGGCCGAACCATTGAGCTTGAGATCATTCCCGAAGTTGATCTTTATAAATGCGAGCCATGGGATTTGCCTGGTACGTATATATACACGCTCTCTCTCTCTAGATATGGTTCTTGATTACACCTAACGCTATAAATTAGATGGATATTTTCTTTAATTGAATATAATTGAATAACGAGGAACAGAGAAGTCATTTTTGCCGGGGAACGACATGGAATGGTACTTTTACAGCACAAGGGATAAGAAGTATCCCAATGGGTCGAGGACAAACCGTGCGACCCGAGCGGGTTACTGGAAAGCCACAGGGAAAGACCGTGAAGTAGAATCAAAGAAGATAAAGATGGGGATGAAGAAGACGCTCGTTTATTACAGAGGAAGGGCTCCTCATGGCCTTCGTACTAATTGGGTAATGCATGAATATCGCCTCACTCATCCTCCTTCTTCCTCCTCCTCCTCCTTCAAGGTAACTCTTAATTATCACTTCCCATGCACAATATTTATTCAGATATTACATATTAGTTCTGATAATTAATGTCGACGTAAAACAGGAGTCGTATGCATTGTGCCGTGTGTTTAAGAAGAATATACAAATTCCAAAGAGAAAAGAAGAAGGAGATATGAGTACTAGTGTTGGGAAAGAGGAGGAAGAAGAAGAGGAGAAGAACTGGAGAAAATGTGATGGGAATAATGTTGAGGAGAGGATGGAAAGAGAAAGCGAAGAAGATGAGAGCTTGAAAATAGCATCGGCGGAGACATCTTCATCAGAGCTCACTCAAGGGATCCTTTTAGATGAAGCAAACAGCTCATCCATTTTCGCCCTTGATTTCTCATCCTCTCTTCTCGACGATCATGAACATCTTTTCTCAAACTACCCTCAGCTACCCTACCATCCTCCGCTCCAACTCCAAGATTTCCCTCAGCTTTTTATGAACGAAGCAGAAATTATGTCAATCAATATCTCCAAGCAACAAGACATTCAATGCAGAGACTCGATGAATGGGACACTTGACGAGATCTTCTCTTTCTCTAATTCTTCCGCCACCTTCCCCGCATCCCTTTAATATATATTTCATATTCACACTTCTTTCTCTAATCAACTAATTACCAAATTATATATTTTGATACGCTCTTCATATATATAGTTTTTCTTTATCAATTGGTTTAACTAGGCTTTGTGGTTGTGGAGTTATTTTTTTTTCTACCACAAAAAAGAAAAAAATTAAAACAATGGATTATTCTATTTTTATCTTGAGGGTGTGGGTAGTGGGGTACTTACTACTTAGATCGTTGGTTGGTTTTGTCGTGTACGAAGGAAACGGAAGTTACACATACATTTGTAATTGACACTTTTCATTTTTTCTATCTGTAATCTATATTGTATTTGAAGGAAAAGGATCCAAATCAGAATTTTTTCATTGAAAATTATTAAATACTAGATTATGTTCCGCATGACGTTGATAAAAAATAAACTATATTAGATTCTAAAATTGTTAACTCGCTTAAATATGATCCGTATAATTATATTTTAGTTATCTAAAAATTATGTTTTGTAATTCACAATTAAGAAAATTCAAAATTGATTCATATTACTCATAACCATGATAAACATGAACGAGAGGGTTCCAAAAACAAATTTAAAATTTTATCTAACATAAAATTGGATCAAATTGATAAAATTAATCTCTTTTTTAAAAACATTATTATCTTATGAAACTTTTAACTATTCTAACATGTTAAAAAAAATATGTTTTAATGTAATCATTCATGTTCAAAGTTTATATTGCTGAATTATCTTATGAAACTTTTAATTGTTCTAACATGTTAAAAAATTATATAATCATTCATGTTTAAAGTTTATATTTCTGAATTTTTGGTCATTTGATTCTTATAAAAGAATTATCAAACATGATAACTGTTTAGGGAATTTTTCATCCTCTCGGAGGCAAGTCTCCTACTAAACAGGTAAATATGTGAAGGCCCGGAAAACACGATGGACATGTGTTTTCCGATGGCTCTCCGACGCCCAAGTAAAAAAAAACGTATAAAAAAAACTATTGAGTGGTGAATCGGAGAACGGAAAGAGTGATCAGAAAACGGGTGAGGGAATATGCCTATTGAGTCCGAAAGAAGGGGTAGATCCGCAATGGGTTTTGAAAGGTGGACTCTTTGAGGTAAAGTAGAAGAAAACAAGGGTGTGGGAAGGACCATATTCATCCCAAACAATAACAAATTGTTATTAATATAATTTTATATATTACTATATTAGGATCCGCATATATGCAGATTTATAAATATAATATTGTATAACCTGTAAAACAAACTAAAAACGAAAAAAATAAACAACAAAATTAAATCACCAGTGAAAATAAATAATATACAAAATTAGAAACAGAGTTTTTGATGAAATAAATTTATACATTGAAAGAATACTTTGGAGCAGATGCAGTAAATAGATTTGAAAACGATTATTAGACTTCTGATTTTTTTATTTGTAATTGACATACTACTAAAATGTTTATATAGAGGCGAAAAATTAGTTCTTTTTTCTTTTAAGATTAAGATTAGTAATCTATTGTTTTATTTTCTTAATCTAAATGGAAAAGTTTAGGAATATATATATATATATATCCTCTAATAATCTAGATTAGGATCCGCATGTACGCGTGTTTATAATTTACTAATTTTACTACCCATGAAAAATAAATTATAAACGAAAAAATGGAAAACCAAAATAGACCACATGTGATAATAAATAACATAAGAACCATCAACGCGAAACTACCTGTAGAGAAGCTTAACAATTATTTATCCATTTTGATTTTCCAATTTTTAATTATACTATTTGGTTTTTTATTCTATTATTTGATTTTTAATTAAATTTTGTCACATATTTAATTTTTATATTATTATTGAAATTATATTTATTTTTTATTATTTAAAAATCATATATATTGTTATTACAGAACCATAAGGAATTTTTACTATTATTTTTATTATTAACCTTGCCTTTTAAGATAAATATAATTTTTCTATTTTCTATTTTTTGTTTAGTACTTTTACCTTTAAGAATTAGGAATCGGCTATAAAATTTTCCAAATTTGTAATCTATTTTTTTTTATTAACCTTGGACTTTAGGATAAATTTACATTTTTTATTTTTCCTTTTTGTTTAGTTATTTTACCTTTTAGGATTATGAATCGATTATAAATTTTTTCTTTTATTTTTTAGTATTATGTGGTAAAATCTAATTGGAAACTTTTTTACACATGTCAAAATATGATCGATCAACTTGACAAGTGTCACGATCAAGTGAGTTAACAACTTTGAAACATTCAACTTTATATAATAAGATATGAATCTTATATAAATTTATTTATAGTTTCTATTTTTTCTCTTACTCTATTTTTATTTTTAGTTTTCATTTAAATAAATCACAAAAAAAAAATTTCCGTTTTTTTTCACACATGTTTATTAGATTTTTTTTTAAAAATATTTATTTAATACTTTTTTATTTTTTTCTTTTATTCAGATTATTACCTTGACATATGTCGCGATCTTAATTAACAATGATACATGTCACGATCCTGTGAATAAGAATATCCTATGTGTCACACGTTGACGCGTTCAACTTTTATATAGTAAGATAAGATGATTTATTTTCAACAAAATAGTAGTGATATCCATTTCAACTTGAAAAAAAAAAATCTCTTTCAATATGTGATAAAGTCCCGCGAAACAAAAAATAGATAAAGCCCATTATGAAGCCCAAAAAATGGGCCTTTCACATACAGTGTTGATCCAAAGAATACTTGGATGATTCATTTCATTCATAGGGAATACGATTTACAAAGGCGTCAAGTCCGTTGACGACGACGAATCTTCCTCCTCTTCCTCTTCCTCTTCCTCTTCCTCTTCCACTTTTCTTCATTTCCTTTGTCCTCCCCATTTCTCGCTGTCCGATTCACCTTTTCCTTCGATCTCGCTCTCCCTAGATTCCGGATACACCCCCAGGTTAAATATCGTCGTTTTCTCCGCGATGAGCTCCAATACGGCGTCGTCCAGCGCGGCGACAGCCGGATCAGGAGATTCTTCCGCCGCCAGGAAGAATTCGAAGCGGCCTAAATGTATTTCCCCTCCTCCCTTTTCCATCTTCTCCCGATTATTCTTCTGGCTTATCGTTGACTCTTGGGTCTTAATCGAATTGGGTTTTTTTTTTTTTTGTTTCCCTGGATGCGATTGTTTTGATCGTTTAAAATGTATCTGCAGGTCACTTTTTTCTCCTATCATAAGTGATCGATTATTGTGATCGCTGTTTTAGTTTTAGTTTTTTTTTGTTTTGTTTTAATGATAACGATCGACATTCTTACCTCACAATTTGATATCAAATTTGGATTGACTCGAATTCTCTATTACAATAAGTTGTTTTTTTCAACAAAAAAACTTAGAGATTAAGCAACCGCCGGCAAAGCTATGGCTAAAAAAATGAGGTTTCTTGCAGATTCGAAGTTCACACAACAGGAGCTTCCAGCTTGCAAGCCCATTCTTACGCCTGGCTGGGTAAGATTCCTTTTAGCGATTGGTAATCTCTGTTTCGGACATCAGATTCCGCAATCAAAGCCCCCTTTCTTTTATCTTTCTGCAGGTGATTTCGACATTTTTGATTGTCAGTGTCATCTTTATCCCCCTTGGAGTTATCTCTCTTTTCGCTTCCCAGGATGTGAGTGCGAACGACCCTTTGCTACTCATCATATTGTCTTCCCTATCTCACGTGTTTCATTCTCATGGGTAGGTTGTGGAGATTGTTGATCGGTATGATAATGATTGCATTCCGGCACCTGCTAGGACTAACAAGGTTGCATATATTCAAGGAGGTGGAGATAAAGCTTGTATCCGAACTCTAAATGTGAGTCCCTTATGCAGCAACGTTATTTTCTTCTTTGAGATTTTGATAAGTTGCCTTTTTTTCTTTTGCATTTGTTGTTTCACTCTCTCTTTTCTCCATCGGCATTCTTAGGTGACAAAGCATATGAAGCAGCCTATCTATGTTTATTACCAGCTCGAGAACTTCTACCAGAATCACCGAAGGTATATAACACCTGTTGACAAACTGTGCCTTAGCATGATGTAATTTTTTGCATTGGTATGTCACATTCATCTTGGTTGCAATATTTCTTCTTTTTTTCTGGACCAAGTGTTAAACTTAGACCTAGAATGGAAGGTGTGGGTTCTATATGGATATCAACAGCATTGGTATCATGGAGGAGACGGGTACATGTACCGATGTGTGTATCTAACTTGGATTATTTTTGTAGCTCTAACCGCTCGCTGGTGTCTATGAACAGGTATGTGAAAAGCCGAAGTGATTCACAGTTGAGAAGTCCAAAAGACGAGAATCAAATAAGCGAATGCAAGCCTGAGGATGATGTTGGTGGGCAACCGATTGTGCCATGTGGTCTAATTGCTTGGAGTCTTTTTAATGATACATACACTTTATCAAGAAACAATACACCCCTAGCTGTAAACAAAAAAGGCATTGCATGGAAGAGTGACAAGGAACACAAGTTTGGGAACAGAGTCTTCCCCAAGAATTTTCAGAAGGGGAATCTCACAGGTGGTGCCACTCTAGAACCAGATATACCGGTAAACCCTTAATAGTAGATCAGTCCATGTTCCCATTGATATCCACATGGATGCTTAGCAACTTGACTGTGGACATCATTCTTCCTCTTTTCAGCTTAGTGAACAAGAAAATCTTATCGTGTGGATGAGAACTGCAGCATTGCCAACATTTAGAAAACTTTACGGAAAGATAGAGACTGACCTCGAGATGGGCGACACCATACTAGTTACGCTGCAGAACAACTATAACACTTACAGTTTCAGTGGGAAGAAGAAGCTTGTTTTGTCGACGACGAGTTGGCTGGGTGGGAAGAACGATTTCCTAGGCATTGCTTACCTGACAGTTGGTGGGATCTGCTTCTTTTTGGCCCTCGCATTTACCATCATGTACCTTGTGAAACCCAGGTACGAAGATCCTTCAAATGTAGTTGTTGTCGTGATGGTATCGCTTCTATGCAAGACTTGAATTTCTGCTAAACCCTGATTGATGGGCTGTCTTATATATGCTGATAAGATAATAATAACGACGTATTCTGCTGCATACAGCCACTTATCTTAGACAGTGTCTCATGCTGAGTAACAAATGTGTACTTTGTTTCAGGCGACTTGGAGATCCGTCCTACTTGTCATGGAATAGAAATCCTGGAGGTCGTTAACAAGCTTGGAGAGGGGGAGAGAGACGGAGAGAAAGAGAAAGAGAGAGAGAGAGAGAGCTCTACTACTCTGCGTGTATAAATCATATCCATCCATCCATGTATAAAGCCTTTCTTGCAAAATGGTTCTTTCGGTGAGAGCTTAATTAAACTCCACATATTACTTTGTTGTTGTTCCAAACAAGTTAAAATATCTATCTTCTGTTAATTTTCTAACCATTCACAAGTGAGGTAGTGTGTAATTTAAAATCTGGGCAACTAAAAGCCCACAGACAGAAAAAGTATTGTGCTTGTTGAAACCAAAACTCAGAGCTATCAAAGCACCCGAAGCAGAATATTGGAGAGGTATTGGCCTTGAGGGTAAGATGGGTCGAGTGGGTGATCAGACGCAGCTCCTGCCTCCCTCACCACTGTGATCTTCCTTCCCGCCATCGCTGCAGCGCTCTGAAGAATCCCCAAGAACTTGCCGCTCTGCGTCATCGCCCCTGAACATGAGCATGTCATCATAAGGCCTCCACTCCTTGTTAATCTCATGGCCAATGAGTTGAGATTTCTGTACATTCCTGCCGCGTTGTGCAAAACCTGGCATCCACATTGATGCAATCTCATTTCTGTAACAACAAACTCTGAACATATACTCTATTTTAAGAAACAACAACGCGCAAGTCACCTTTTTCCGCGGAGCTAGCTTAGGAGGGTCTAGGATGACGATGTCCCATGTCTCTTCCCTTGCCAGAGCACCCTTCATGAATTCTGTCGAATCTTGTTTGAAGAAAGCTACCTTCCCTGGATCCATATGGTTGAGGATTACATTCTCTCTGGCGAGCTCCAAAGCAGGTAAAGATGAATCAATTCCTGAAAGTTGTTTGATCAGACGATTCACAAGGCAATACTTAAAAGGTATGGATCAGGCGGAATAAAGAGATTAAAAAAAATGTACCCACGACACTGGTAGCACCTCCTCTCGCTGCATTTAGTGCAAATCCACCACTATAGCAGCAAAGATCAAGAACTCTTTTACCAGCAGAGATGGTTGATATGAAATGACGGTTTTCGCGTTGATCTGTGTAGAACCCTGTCTTCTGTCCCTCTAGTGAGATTGCGTAAGAGATACCGTTTTCCACGACCTGGCATAAGAAAGAACATCACTCAGGTCACATTACACCCTGTAATATGTTTCCGTATTGATAGAGATAACGAAGAGAGCAAGACCATTGATCTCTGGGGAAGAGTGGATGATTGTGTTTGTTTCAAACTCGATATATCAAACCCATCTTCTTTGAGAACATCAAGAGACGGTCTCCAGTTGATATGATTAATTCCATGGATTGATCTCAAGCAAGTCTCCACTTGATTCCTGTACTTTTCAAGCCAAGCAGCGGAGGATGCAACCACAGCTATATCTCCAAATACATCGACAATCAATCCAGACAATCTGTAGACAAGCAACGATATATAAAACTAGACTGGAGCGGAAAATGTGTTGAGATGAGTGAGTGATTGAATACCTATCTCCTTCACTGTTCACAAGACGATAAGCATTAGTAGCAGCCGAGGGAAGTCCCAAGTTGTTTCGCAACTCAAGTGCTTGAGTGATTCTAGTTTCGACAAGCTTCTCAATGTTGAGTGCACAAGAAGGATCTCTGTCAAGCCAAGAAGATGCAAGATTCAATGTGAATAAGAACAAGTATTCCATAATAAAAGAAAAATAGAATGAAACCTGGTGGATTCGTGTTGGAGCTGCATAAGGCGAACACAGAACATAGAAACGGAGTTATACAAACCCCAACCAATGGGATTCTCGGTGCCATCGGCGACAATGACAACATCTCCGGTCTGAGGGGGCGGTTTTCCAATGATCCTGTCTACGGCTCCACTGTACACCATTGGGCTTCCGTCTTTGAAGAGCTGTGTCTTTCCCTTTTTAAGAACCACCTTAGCAACACCTGAATTCAATACTCATCTCAAGTTTCAATCATGAAAGTAGAGAAATTGCTTGCAGAGTTCGAAGAGAGAGAGAGAGAGACGTTGAGAAGAAGAAGAAGCCGAAGGGAGGAGGCGGGAGGGAAGCTGGAGCACACCCACGGCCACCATTGCCATCCTCGCCATTTCCATTTCTTCGCTGCTACTTGGGTGGATAGGCTTTTTACGCATAACCCCGCTAATTGGGCCACTTGTTATCTTTTATTGGGCTGGGCTGGGCTGGGTTTATTTTACTACCTGTCTACTTTTGGCCCAATATTATTAGATCGCCTTAGTGAACTTGAGGAAGACCTTCACATCGAATCAGGAGAGCTTCTCGAGCATTCAGCAAACAACATCTGACTTTTGGTGTGTTAATGTGTCAGTTGGCTTTAAGATTGTGCAATCAGATGCTGTTTGCAGAAAGAGAATGGCCACTTTGTTGCATAGGTATTAAAACACCATATGTTGTCCCTTTAGATCTTTCTCGTTCAAACTTGTTTTATTTATCTGTGTTTCTCTCAGGTTTCAAGAGTCTTTATCATATATAAGTAAATAAAAAAGCTTTGGATATCGACCATCTCTTGGATACAACAACAAACAATGCATATCATATGCAGTCATCAGCTCAACAAAATGAGACCTGTAGCTGTAATGCGATTCTCAAGTTGTATGCACCAAAACTAATCCAATGACCCACATCATCATCATCATCATCATCATCGCCTTCTGCTGCCTCGATAATCCTCCTCGCCCTCTTTATCTTTCAATAAACCCAAGAAGGCCAGAAAACCAAAGAAGAAGAAGCCACCCGACCAGTTGCCTCCACCACCTCCTCCTCCACCTCCATCTCCATCATCTCGCGGTGGGAACCCGGCTCCTCCATCATCCAGGTCTGGTGATTTCTCCTTAGCTGAAATCCAACACACCTCTTAAAAACACTTTCTGGGAGGAGTATGCAATTAACAGCTATCCTAGCTAGACAATTTATGTAAGTTGTGGGAAAGCTTGAATAATTAATCTAGATATATGCACCTAAATCTAGGGGAGATGCCTCTGATTAGAAGAAAGCCATATCAAAGGAGGAAATTGGGGGTATTCTTACAGTGAACAGGAGCCTGGGTTATTGTTGGCGACTCCCGAGTAACGGTCTGTGTTTGTCCTTCGCTGCATTTCGCGTTCTATTAACAAAGAAGAAGAAGATCAATTTAATGATAAGGAAACTCCTCACAAGAACCTCGGATGTTTAACCCTAAATCATTTTGCAAGATGACTTACAACGGCGGAGTGGCATATCAAAAGAGATCGCTTTCGACTGTCAAGGGCGTAGTAGCCCAGTCCCACCGCACTTAATCTATTTGGCCTTCTGATTCCGCCGAGCAATCCAACCCTGGCCTTAATCCGCGAGTTTTCTACAATCGAGCAAAGAACAAAACCTAGGTTAACCAAATCATCATGTAATAAGGTTCGCGAGTAGAGTGGAGGAGAAAGGGTACTGTTGTTATTGAGCGAGAGCGGAGAAGCTTGGAGAATCGACGCCGCCATAGCCATGGCTTGACGGGAGACCAAGCAGATGATCTCCTCTCTAGATAGATATCACGCGACTATATTCTATAGTTGTTGTCTACTTGCATCCCATCGCGAGACGCCACGTGGAAACATTTCCATCTTATTTCGTTTCGGGTCCTCGTTTTATCGTAAAGGTTTGAAGCTAATCCCTTGAATTTGATTTTGATTGATGTCCATGAGATGTTGTTGCTTACATGAATTTAAGCACTCACCGAGATAGATTTGAGACCCACCTCTAAAATTCTCTAATGGCCTTGCCTCCGTCGTCTCCTCCATGTCTCAGAAATTTCATTCTATCGCCTTCTCCTCGCCGAAGCGATTTCCTCGTTCCTCGCTTACAGCACCTAGCCCCTGTTGGCTTCCGGAGGCATCAGCTGCGGGCGCTCAGGGAATGGCGGGAATACGAAGACGCTGTTAAGAGAAAAGATCTCGCCGGGGCTCTCAGATTCCTCAAATCCATCGAAACCGATGAACAGGTCGAATCCGCTCCGATAACGTCTCAGTTAAGCGCTTTGGGGGCTCTTGAATTGGAGAGGGATTGGCAGGTCTTAGATGCGTGTTTGAATGCAGATGATATGAGACTTGTTGGGAGTGCATTTAGGTTTCTCAAGGACAGAGGTCTACTGGCCAACTTTGGCAAGTTCACCAATATTGGTACTCTCTTTTATTCAATTTGATTCGTTTCAGAGGTTTCTTTCTTCTATGGTATGCTCATTTGATCAATGTTTTCTCTCTCTCTCTCTCGTGCAGTTTTGGAGGGCACAAGAGAGGTCACACCTGATGTTCTCAAGTCTGCAACTGGCTTGGAAGGTCTGTTTGGGTCAGTCATCTTTTTAATTACTCTGTGTGGCATTGCAAACTTATTTGAGTTTCTATTTTTGATTAGTGACTAAACTTGCACCCAAAAAGTGGGGTCTCTCTGGTGGCTCTAGCATTTCTCTGGCTGCTTTTCTTGGTGGAATCTCCTTTCTTCTTTCCCAGGAGATTGATCTGCGGCCAAACCTTGCTGCCATTTTGGGCCTAGCTTTTATGGATTCCCTTCTACTTGGTGGTACCTGTTTAGCCCAGATATCATGCTACTGGCCTCCACATAAGCGTCGAATCATAGTTCACGAAGCGGGTCATCTTCTTGTCGGTAAGAAATTAGTGATCATCTCGTAATTGGTTTTTTTTTGTTTATATATATAAATTTTCTTGCTTCTCTGTTGTGCAGCATACCTCATGGGCTGCCCAATCCGTGGTGTGATATTGGATCCGATTGTCGCCATGCAAATGGGGGTTCAAGGCCAGGTTAGTATTCTGATGCACTGTAGTATTTTGATATTGTACTTTTTAGCTACAAAGGGGAACCGAGTACACAACTGCATTGGATTTTCATGTGTTTCTGTAGGCTGGAACCCAATTCTGGGATCAAAAGATGGAGAGTGAGATTGCTGAGGGGCGACTTAGCGGTAGCTCCTTTGATAGGTGAGGTGTTCTTCTTCCCTGTGAACTTTGTCTCACTCACAACCTGATGGTGGTTCAGTTTCTCTTAGGTATAGCATGGTTCTTTTTGCTGGTATTGCAGCTGAAGCACTAGTTTATGGTGAGGCCGAGGGTGGCGAGAATGATGAAAATCTGTTCAGGAGCATCTCAGTACTTCTGGAACCACCGTTATCCGTGGCTCAGGTCTAGTGAAAATCATATAATTGATGTGACTAGTCTATGGGCTTCCACTTTTCTTCCACAAGTGTCAAGTGTAGAGATTGTTAAGCATTGCGAATCCGTACGTTTGATTATACAGATGTCGAATCAAGCTAGGTGGTCTGTTCTACAATCTTACAATCTGCTCAAGTGGCACAAGGCAGCACATCGGGCCGCTGTTGAAGCTCTCCAAGTGGGAAGTCCTCTTAGTATTGTGATCAGAAGGATTGAGGAAGCCATGTCTCCAAGCAGATGATTGAAGCACCAGCATTTTCTGTAATTCATTACTCATAAAGACAAACCTCATTTGGAATGTATGGAGACAGAAGCAGAGAAACTCGAAATAAACAACCTGACTGCAACTGGAATGTCGAGAAGGGACTTGCATCTTTGGATCCATGTTCATGTAAGTTAAGGTTTTATCCACCGAGGGAAATGTTGAGGACGTGATAGTGGTTCTCTTGCCTTATGCATTTGTGTTTCCGGGTTTAAAGACGTAGGAGCAAGCTTTTGATAGCGTAAAGAAAATGGTTGTAAAGTAGCAATCACATGTATAGTTGCATTCTTGTGTCTCACCTCTGAAGTCTAAAAGGCTATTATTAGAAGCAGTGACCTCTATCACTCTTGTGAATTATTTTGATACTGATGAGTAAAGAAACTTGCATTACCATAGATGTAGAGCATCTGGGAACATACTAATATGTACCATTACAGAAGAACACACTAGAAATGGAAAAGCAAACACCATGTTGGGTTACTTGAGATAATGGTGGTGGATGGATGAAGAGAGCAACCCAAATAATTCCCAGCAGAGCTACCTTTCTAGGATACAGAGGTATTATTTAACTTAGGAAAGAGGGAAAGTATTTTAAGGCTGATCATGGTGTTGCTCTGGATTCCCCTGGGCCCAGGGCATCATACCCTGCTGCTGCAAGTAATAGTATGGCGGAGAACCCACCACCGTTGGTATGGTTCCTTTGGTTACCCCTAACCCTTCTTCCTTCAGCTCGTCCCTGGGGATTATGTCCACCAAGAAATCAAACACGTCCGTCCTTGATATGGCAGCGGCTATGTCGTTCTTCTGCAAGGTCCTCCTCTTGTTCTCCTCGGTGTGGATCCAAGCACGCAGGGTCAGCTCCAGTATGAACATCTCACATGCCTTGGCAAAAATCACAGGGGCCTCTGCTGAGATCATCCGCACATCTTCATCGGCTTTCATGATCTTCTTAATGCGAGCCAGCGGAAGGGTGTGGTTCTTGAAATCAGTGGTCTGCTCGATCTCTTGCATTTGGTTAGCCCAGAACATATGGAGTTGCTGCTGCTGCTGTTGCTGTTGGTGGTGGTGGAAGTGGTGGGCTTGTTGGAACGCCATATGGGTCGTGGTGGAAGACACTGCACGAGGAGGAACATACTCCATCACTCCCTGTTGCGGATGGGCCTCTTCTGACTGCTCCATTGCTTACTCTTAAACCCTCTTCTCTTGTGACATCAATACTGCAACAGAAACACACAACCAAGGGGAGATGGGAATGGTAAGCACAAGGGCAGCAAGTCTGAAGAATTTCAGAGCTTTACCTATACACTTGATGGTGATGTATCTACCTAATTTTGCTATTATGAAGTTGGAGATGATAAGCATGCATCCGCATTTCAGTTCATTGACCAGACTTACCAGCAAATTGGTTACAAAATAAATGTCTGATTTATACCCAAAAAAAAAGCGTAGAAGAAACGATTCTTAAACTTGCAGAGAAAAATAAGCGCATGCATGCCCGAAATCAACACGGAAGGATTTTTGGGAAGCCACACAACATAAAAGAGTTGGCAAAACACAAAACAAAATTAGAAGAAGAAGGAAAATGGAAGAAAGACATACCATTTACGAGTGACAGTGAGTCGCTGAAGAAACCCTAAGATGGAGAGCGAGTCGCCGGCTGCTTCCTTTTATGAAGCGTTGCTGGTGGTATCGTATCTGCCCAGTAGACACGTGTCGAAAAAGCTGGAGTTCTGACTGAGGTAAGAGAGCGCGCCCCACTGCCACCTGTACGCTTTTCATTGGGTGATTCCAGAATTTTGTATTTTTTCAAAGGACCGTTTCGGGGAAAAGTTGGGCGAACACGTGACGACATGCGCGATGCGATGGAAAAGTCGTGTGAAATTATTATATAAAGTTCGAATGCGTTCAAACGACGTCACCAAATTGTGATATGTGTTATTTTTAATTATTTAAATTGTGACAAGTGTCCATGAATATAAACTTTCTTAATTTTTAAGCATTTCATATAAAAAAATGAATTATGTTTAAATAAAAATTATTAAAATAAAATAAAAAAATAAAATAAGAGAAAAAACGAAAAATACAATATAATGAAAGTTATGTTTTTGAAACCCCATCATCATTTACTTAGAATGATTGTTTATAAAGTTTATGGATAATATGAATCAATTTCTAATTTCTTAATTGTGAATGATAAAACGTTATTTGTGGATATCTTCAAGAGGATCTTTAGAATCTAATTTTATGGATTATAATTACGCGGGTTATCAATTTTAAAATCTAAATATTTTATTATTTTCCAGTGTATCACGCGAGGCCTAATGTATTAAAATTGTTGTATTATGTGGTGTTGTTAAATAAATTTGTATACTATATAGACCCCATTTATGGTGGAAACCCCTTTGGCCCGGTGCTTGATCAAGAATTCATTCATATTTTCCGTAATTTGTAATAGAATAATAAATTAGTGTTAAAAAAAATACTATAGGCCCCATTTATGGTTTCCAAGATCTTTCTCCATTATTTCCCCATCCTTGTGCATTTTACGTGATCTTTCAATAAGCCAAATAACCCCGAACGAACCGGTTATCGGCCAGACAAAAACTATTAGAAGGCACCTTCTTTCTGCCGCCTCCAAGCTCTCTTCTTTCTTTCCGCTGAAAACAGTGTCATTTTTAATATGTAAGAGAATTGTTTGGTGGCTTAATTAATCTTGTTGGATTTCTGTTGATCATATATATATAGTTTCAGTAGTCCAAAATATATATATAAAAAAGAGAACAGATTTTTGAGGAAAAATCCAAATAATAATTTTTTTTTGTTTCTTTACTTAAGAATTAGTAAAAACCTCCAAAAAAAATTGTTTTTCTAACTTTCAAGAAAATTATATTTTCTAAAAGCTTGAACATGCGAGAAAATGGATTTAAAAAAAAAAACTCAAACTAAAAAGCATTTTAAAATATTTCTCCATTTGGCTCATTGGGTTTGCTAGTATAGCTACGAGGGTGTGATAAATTTTTTTTCATAAATTTGTCTATTCATTTCTTCTTTTAGCTTTAGACTTCAACAATTCGCCCTTCTATGTCTTAATCACATTCACCTCCTCAATTAATCTCTTTTAAGCTTCCTTAGTTTACAAATCCATCTCTCACTTTTCTGCTTAATTGGTAAGATTGTATCACTGAACATGCCTCAACCTCGTTTTTACCTGTTAGGTTTTATCTCCTGAAAACATACTTTTATAAATTAGTATTTCAACACTTGTTTAATATATAAAGGAATCACTTATAATGATAAATGGAATACAACGGAATTGCGTTTAGAAAGTGTGAAAACATCAATTCAAACCATCTGAATCGCTTATCGAACTACCAAAAGAGGAGGATCGGTCTCCAAGGGAAGTAGGTCTAGAGGATGAAGATTCACCGCTGCCTGGTGTTGAACTTAAGAACCTGAAAAGCAGAAAACCAGAATTGCTCAAGATAGAAAATTGCAGAACCATAGAGATTCTACTGCATTTGAGCGAAAAACTGCCTAAATCCGGGTGCAAAATAACCAAGGCGGCTCACTCTAGGGTTCACTCTGCTCTCAGCCTGAATCGTGCACTCGATCCAAGAGAGATGAAACTCTCAAATTGATTAAAAACATCGATTAGAAGAAGAAGAGGCAGAGAAAATTAGAAGAGAAGATAATTCTCTTTGTCTTCAAAGCAGGATATAATATAAACTGGGAAATGTTTGTGGAACATGTTCAAGTTATAGTTTACTTTGGAGTGTGACATTGATTTAGTTAAGAGTATTATGCAATGAACTTCTGTATAGTCTCGCAGAGATGTGATGACAATTAATGAAAAGGGTAATTCTTTTAAAATGGCAAAAAATTGACTTTTATTACGTGTGTTGTTGGCAAAGTCAAAAAAACTTTTAGTGAGTTGGCAAAGTTTGAAATGAAACAATTATGCTGTTAGACAAGTGGTTGGGTTAATTGTTGGAGGTGATATGCTGCTGTAAAAACTGAAATGATATTAATAGTAAAATGCGTCAAAGCTTTGATGGCAAAAGTGATTTGACGTCTGCTTAACCACTAAAACTAAATACTCTTTACGTAGACATGAAAATATTAGCTTAGATTAATCACATAATAGAATTTAGCGGAATACCTCCATTCATTGTAGTATAATTTTTTTCCTGAACGATTTTTTGAAGTCCTGATATTTTAGGTTAGAATATTAGGTTTCTCTCACTTTGCCTATAAACTTTATGTGTTAGTGTATTTGTAATACCTTTACGATGGACTAAAAACATATATTTATAGATGGATAGATGACATAATTCCTCAGTAGGGTTCCATTAAAATTAATATCAACCGTCCAGGTTTATTAGAAATTAAACTCCTTATTTCCATTTTAATTAATAATTACCAAACATCTTATACTAATAAAATGGAAGTTTTTAAGGAAAATAATCTTTAAGTTGTTAAATATTACATAAAATGCCATTGGAAAAAAATCATTCCAAGAACAAAAGCGTTTATTGCGAGAAGAGTATTTTTGTCATAACCAATTTGATGACACCTTAGAAACACGCAGATATTTGATTTCCCGGTTTTTTACCCAAAAACGTTAAAACAATCGGCTCCAGTCAAAAACATGCGGATCTTTTGATGACCCGTTTTGTTTTTTACTCGATGAGATAACATTTTTGCAGAAAAGAGGCGATGATTCTGAAAGACGGTGAAGGCAAAAAATTTAGGTTTTTTTTTTAGATTCAGTTTCTTCAGTGACGGCGTAGGCGAGATGTTTTTTTTGGAGTGGATCGGATGTTTTATTTGTGTAGGCATGGTTTATTGTTCTTGGTATGTATAAGATGGGATCTGGGGAAAAAACTTGGAGAGGGATTCACGATTTCTATGACAAGAAATTCAATCGCGATTTCTGATTGTTTCTAGAGAAAATCGGTTAAAGAGAGGAAAATTCGGAGATGTGTTTATTAGAATTGGTGAAATCAATCACCTTCTTCCCTGTAAAATGTCCAACTTACGCCACAATGTTGTTCGCCTGCAAGATTAGCAAACTGAGCTTAAAAACAGAAAAATAAAAATAGATATACAAAGCAGCAATATACATAAGAAGGCGGCGATAAAAGAGAAAAAAGTATCGGAAAATTCTCAAACAAATTTTCTATCGGAGAATTTTCATGTGTGTTTTGTAGTATTCGAAAGATAACAAACATTGTTTTGGTGCTTTATCATATATTGCATATGATGTGTATAGCATTCCCATTGGCTTCATAATCCTCTTTCAAATTAAGAATAGTTTTTTTTTTGTTTTTTGTTTTTATGGATTTATAGTCTTAGGATTGTTTTTTTTTTTTTTTTTTGTGTTATGGTTTTAGAATTTTAATATTTATGATGCTTTTTCTATCTTATTACCTAGATATTTTCTATTTAATTTGTTATTTGACAACTCTGCGTTGGTTTTATAATTAGATATGGTATGTTTTAGATTTTTTATTATTTTATTTAATTTATAAATGGGTAACCTATTTAGGCAATGAGTTTAACGATTTTGGGTTTGGATATATAAATCTCAACCCATAAAATAAATTTTGAACACGTGCGGGTTTGAGTCGGGTCGGATCGGATCGGATTGCCCTTAATATGAAAAAGAAAAAGAAAAAAAATCGAGTCAAGTTGGGGTTATTTTAGACATAATAGTGAGCAAACGTTGGGCTGAGATTGGGCTAGTATACGTCTTAAAATATAAAGTCAAAAAGAAAAGTCAGTATTGATAAAATCGCGTTTTGGGCCGAATTGCTTCTCAAAGAAATTTAAGTAAAGATTGATAAGTCTAATTGTTCCCAAGATAGTATGATTTCTGGCTGTTTGATTATTATTTCTCTTTGATGGATATGGAGTCAAAGGTAGTTCATAAGTCTTGGCTCCGGATGATGAACGTTTATTTTTTCTTTTTTTTTATAAATTTTAATTGTTGTCTCATGTCAGATACAGGCTTAATAAATGGGTAAGAAGAAGTCAGACGAGAGTGCTGCTACCACGAATGGAAAAAAATGTTCTAAAGATTCGAAAAAGGAGAAATTTTCAGTGTTAGCCATTCTTGCAGGCATGGATCAGAGAAATGATAAACCCAAGAAGGGTTCACCATCCAGAGCCGAGAAGGGTTCATCATCCGGAGCCAAGACTGCTCCAAAAGATTCATCCTACACTGATGGCTTGGATTATCCTCCTTATGATGAAGAAGACGAAGACGAAGGCTTTTCTGGTGAGAATCGGAGACCGATGGGAAATCAGAAGAGCAAACAAAAGCAACTTGATTTCTCTGTGACTGATAAGAAACAAAAGAAGCTAGAGAATAAAGAAAGATTAGCTCTCCAGGCTGCAGAGATTGCAAAGAANAGAAAGTGTGATTTTTCAAAAAACATTTTCTCTTTCAAATCTTTGATTCATATATCTCATTTTAAAAAGTAAATTATATAATGATATATATATATATATATATATTAAAAACATAGATTTTTTGCTGCACATATTAAAATTTGGATTTTTGAAAACCGACATTTTAAAAATATATAGTGTACACCACCAATTTAGGTGTACAACTTTAAGTGTGTACTAGTTGAACACATTCCTTGGTATTCCCAAAATACTAGTCTAGGTATTCAATAATTCTTCGGTGTACACATAAAGATGTACATCTATAGTTTGTACACCTTTAAGTGTACATCTATAGTTTGTACACCTTTAAGTGTACACCTATATGGTGTATACCTAAGGATGAACACCTTTAAGTGTACACATATATGGTGTACACCTAAGGTAAACACTTTTAAGTGTACACCTAAGGGTGAACACCTTTAAATGTGTACACCGAATAATTATTGAATATCTATACTGGTAGTGTACACGTATAGGCTGTACACCTAAGGGTGAACACCTTTAAATGTGTACACCGAAAAATTATTGAATACATATATTGGTATTCTGAGAATGTGTTCAACTAAAGGTGTACACATTTAAAGGTGTTCGCCAAAAGGTATACACCTAAAGTGGTGGTGTACAATCTAAATGGGTAATATCAAATCTAAATTGAAAAGGTTTAGCCTAAAAGTTTAGCCTATAGTTACAAAAGTTATAGTTTTTTTTTTTTAGTATTGATTTAGTATTTGATTGAATTCGATTAAGTGTATACATTTATTTTGAAAATAGTCTTTGACCGAATTGAAACGAAACACATTCTATCAAAAGGGTCACAAATTTATATTTTTCAAATTATTTTTTTGAAAAATAAAATATTCTAGACAATTATATAGGTACTTTGGCTATTCTTTTAGGTGTTCTAGACATGTACAACAGTGGTGGATCTAGAAATTATTTTCGGTGGAGGCAAAATAAAACATTAGAAATAACCAAAATAACAACTTACATACGTACCATACGTTTATTTATTATTTAAAAAAATTTCATCGTTATTGTTTTACTACCGACAACTTTTTTAATTTTTTACAGTTAAAATAAATAACTAGAACTTGTCATTATTTTTGAATGAGTTTACATCAATGTAAACTAATTACAAACTCACAAAAACAACTAACATCATATACTTAATAAAAAATTTAATAAAAAGTTTACGCTAAACAAAAAATGTATATGGACGTACAAATAATAACCTAAAGAAAAAGATTTTTAAAATAAATAAATAAATAAACTAGAAGAAACAAAGAAAAGAAGTGTAAAGATGTCGTATAGTGGCTTCTCCGTCGAATAAGGAAAATAATGTATGGATTTTGGGTTATGAGATTTTTTTTCATTATTATTATATTAATTAATAGATTTAATTTGGGTTTTAGTGCTTTGTGCTTCAATTTTTTTGTTAGTTTAGCCCAGCAACCAAAAACAATGAGGCATAATTACAATTTTTAGTGAAGGCAACAAAAAAATTAGTTAAAAATTACATTAAAATTGAAAAAAACACTGGGGTATTTGCCCCACCCTGTGAACAATAGATCCGCCCCTGCATACCGTTTAGGGTGTACACTCCCGGTGTATACTTAAAGATGTTCACCCTTAGAACTTAGCAAAATTGGTTACAATGGTGTCAATTGACACATTTTTAATTAAGGATCTTTCTCTTTTAGTAAAATTTAATAAAGTAAAACTGTAACTTACCACAGAAACAATTTTTTCCAAAATAAAAAAAAAATAATAATAAAGAAACAAATCAATCATCGTCTTCATCATCGTGTATCACCTATGCCTTTTCGTCTCTCTCAAAGTCAAAGAAAGGCCAGACGTCTTCATCATCGATGTTGGAGGCGTCGCCGCATCAGAATAACATCCTCTCATAACAAAACAACAAAATGGAATATAGCACAAGCATACATAATCCATTAAGCATAACAAATAAAAATTTGACCAAAAACCAAAACTTTCAAATGATTCGGGTTCTCGGAGCTCTTTCATTTCGCCGCCGGAGCCACTTTTTTCTTGTTCTTCTTCTTCTTTTTCATGTCTCCCGCCTCCGCCGCGATCATCTTATTTTCCACGGCGTTGGATTTTCCGTCATCAGCTGCGGCGGCGGAAGCGGCGATTGTGCTGGTTTGAATCCTCGGCGAGATCTGTGCGAATTCCACGGTGGGAAATCTGGACCAGCTTGAGTCGTCGATTTCCCGGAGAGCGCTCTTCAATCCGAGCCAAGGTGTACTGATTTTTTTCTACAACATTTTTGTAAAATATCATAAGAACCTAAAGTTGAAGTTAGTACTAATCACCTCAGATCTAGGAACTTGCAGCTGAAAATAATTATAGGAGTGACATATCAACAAAAGTTTTTAAATCAAGCTCAAACTAATCGTTTAGATTTTTATCCATATGGTGAATATACATTAGAACCGTTCAAAATCTAAAATCAACTATCGTCATCTGTCTCTTGCTTATATTCGGTTTTCTACTTAAACTTCATCTTATCGGTTTTCATTTGTAATCTCATATCTAAATCATTCATTTATAGCTATGTTTATTTTTTTCGGTGTGACACTTCGAAAACTTTTACTTTATTTTAAAATATTAAAAATTCTAATTTATCAAATCAAAGTTTAACATTTTTAATATTGTTATAATTAATTCTACTAAAAAATTCACACAATCTAACTTAGTCTTTATGTTCATGCGATGGTGTTTTTAAAAAAAAAAACAACAAAATATGACCTTACTTCTTTTTTTGAATCACTACCCATTATTGTAAGGTCAAATTCTCTACACCCTTTTTTTGAAAGTACTTTAACAGCCTAAGTTAAAGTCGCTACTAATCACTTTTCTATCAAATCGAGGAACTTCCAGCTAAAAATAATTGTAAGAGTGACACATCAACCAAAGTTTTCAAATCAAGCTTAAACTAATGGTTTAGATTTTTACCCGTATATATGGTGAACATACATTAGAACCGTTCAAAATCTCAACTCAACTAACGTCATCTTTTTCTTGCTTATACTCAATTTTCTACTTAAATTCCATCTTATCGGCTTTTCATTTGTAACTTCATATCTATGACGAATCATGGTGCATATGAATCTATGAATCATGGTATATTACTAATCACTTCTCTATCAGATCGAGGAACTTCCAACTGAAAATAGTTGTAGGAGTGACACATCAAGAGAAATTTTAAAATCAAACTCAAACTAATCGCTTAGACTTTTACCCGTATGGTGAATATACATTTAAACGGTTCAAAATTTCAACTCAACTATCGTCATCTGTCTCTTGCTTAAACTCGGTTTTATATTTAAATTCCATCTTATACAACTTTTAAAAAAAATTTGAAGACATTAAAATTACTAATACAAAACTATTAGCTAAACCTAATGACCGTGTTTAAAGAAGAAAACACTTATTTGACTTTTTGGCTTTGGAATAGCCAAGTATTTTAGGTAGATTTGAAACACCATGAGAATTAGCAAAGTCTCTGAATATAATATCAAAAACTCCACGAAGTACAAAGTGAATTAGCTAGAAATTGTTTCAGAAGTTTTTCGAGAGATAGTAGTATTCACTGCATTTGCAACTTTTAAAAATCAAAGAAAAAGCATGTTAAGAAATCAAAGGAAAACACATATGTGTATAATTATATTTTTATTAATGTGTATAATTATATTTTTATATACACATTAATAATCAAACAATTAGCTTATGCCAAGGTGTGGAGGATTGGACAATTGGAATTACGGTTTAATTGCTATTATAATTATGCCAAAAATTACGTATAAAATTTAAACTCATTTGGAAAATAATATTTTCTTTTTAAAGGGTCCGTAATTTAAATTCGAGTCCATGCTTAGTTGTAAGATTTATATCAGACTATGTTTACATAAAAAACTATATTGTGAATCGGATTTTTTTAGGATAAAATTATTGACATTTGGGCCATTATCATAAATTGAAACATAATGTGAATATTCAGTAGATCATTTAGATTCCTCTCCGTATTTATACACTCGGATCTTTCCATGAAAAAATTCTTTTAACGCTTGTAAGGAGGCGAATTTGCTTAATTGAAAGATACAAAAATCAGAAACAAAATTCCGTTGAATGAATTATAGGACACAAATCATCTCTTTGCTGTACATGTCCATCAATCAAATTATCGCCACAAATGAACAAATGTTTTCTGAACATTTCTGCATCTGTATCTGCATCTACATACAAAACTTTTGCATTAGAACCTATGACTTCTTCCTTCTCTGGTTCATCTATACGTGCACCGGGCTCGAAACCCGGCTCCAATATGAATGCCTTTTTGACACTAAAATTATGTAATTTTTTAAGTCAAGCACAAAATGCAGATTCATTAACAATAAAACATAAAAAACCATCAAATGAAAGACTATAACTATGTTAAATGGGTTCATGGGTTCGGATGACAAAGCATTTAGTTATGATATATATGGTGATTGAACATGTCTTCCATCACTCATATTGTCATAAGAGATAGCAAGTCAATCTTTGGTCAGTCTTTCAAGACAATTTAATCCACGAAGCCATCAAAAAAATTGTTATTCAGACTGTATACTTTAGAAGCTTAACACTACAAGAAAACATGTCGTTTACAACGGACAGAATCGATGTAAAATCGATGTAAAACAGACTTTGGGACGGATTAGCGACGATTGCCAAATCGTCGTAAAATGATCGTCGTTACTCGAGAATCGTCGTAAAACCCAGGACGAATACAAATCGTCGTAAAATCGTCGTAAATAATCCGTCGTAATGTCGATATAAAGTTACATCGATTTTACGACGAAAGTTACCTCGTTGGTATTTCGTTGTAAAGACGTCGCAACATTACATCGATTTATCAAATTTTAATATTGGTAATCCGTCGTAAAGTCGTCGTAATATAAGGATGTACAATCGTTGGTAAACCGATGTAAAATTAAATCGATGTAAATTCGTCGTAAACTGTAGATCGATGTAAAATCGATGTAAATTCGAATTCGATGTAAAATCGATGTATAAATTAATAATTAAAAA
>PKMM01011706.1:865522-921956 GCA_002933915.1 Eutrema heterophyllum | reverse complement strand
GAAAGTATATATTTTGTATTAAAGAGGTTATTTATTATTTAATTTCTTAATTATTTTTAATACTATATATTTTAAAATAATAATCAATCCATATATATTTAAAGAAAAAAATATATTCAAAATCTTGCTATATTTTTCACTATAATTTATTATATTTTATTTGAATATATATCAAAACAAAAGTTAAAAAATATTTTACTAATTTTATAAAAGGTTAGACACAAATACTTGAGTTCACTGCAAAACGGGTTAAATGGATAAATTATTACAAATTGACAGCTTTATCTATAATCATTAGTTAGTCATATTGTAAAATCCAGATAAAAACAATTTTCTTAAATTTCAAACAATTTCTTTAAAAAAAATTATCCTGCGCTATAATTAGTGCGGGTTAAGTCATAGTTATTATAATATTATTTACGAAGACATTTTTAAAAATGAAATTTGTTTTGTAAATTATTACATGAAATACCCAACACTACATTAAACTATCTTCTTCTTCTTTTTTAGGTTAAAGTTATCATCGATCTTTATTTTTGATAAATAAACTAATATATTTTTGCTTGTTCTTTCTAGTAATACGGGTGGGTCGTTTATTAGTCTCAACAAAAATATTTGTGAATATAGGCTAAGGTATGATAATTTAAGAGTGCCGAAGTCTTTAGTTCAATGGTTAAAATTCTAATTAAGATATCATTGCATATATAGATTCCGAGTACGAAGAGAAACCAAAAACGATAATGCTTTTTTTTTTGCATTATTTTTTATACGTTCTGTTCCATACAGCATGATCACAGATTCACAGATCATAATATAAATTTGACCTTTTCTAAATCGTAACAAAGTACAAGACGCGGGCAGAATGTAGAGTCCTTGCAGTAGTATCCTGAAATTTTTATATATAAAAACACTCTCGTGGAATGTGGATGAATAATGAATGATAAGTGAACATAAGAAACCATAATACAAACAAAAAATATCACTCAATTAAAATCCGAACCAAAAAGATTCCGATTGTACCAACAAGAAGATGAATCCCGTGACAGTCGTGCATCCTATAGTAGACAGCCAAAACGAACAATAATTTATTCACTCTATTTTTTTTTTTGTCGATTTTCACTCTTTATTTAAAGCTATTGTTCGGTAATCGATAATACTTCATGCTTAATTGCTTATTAGGGATTTTTGTTATACGTGAAAACTGGAAAATATCGTAGTCGTCGTTCTATCCAAGTAATACTATCATATCATGTATAACTTTCAAATTGATCCAATGTTTCATTTCATGACACTAATTTTCAAAGTTTACAAACACCTTCCGCCTTTTATTTCTTAAGATATTAATTTTCTGTAATTATATATTTATCTAAACAAAGATGGTTAATTAGTATTTGGACAAAAAGAAAAAAAAAATCAGAATGGCTAGTATTTGAACGTTCAGTTTACATGCAAAACTGCAAATCCAGCGACGTGTATCTTTCTACTGAACTAACTTACTACATACTGCCATACATATATCTTTATACGATACTGTTAATTAGGAAAATGGAATATTACAAATCAAGAAAATAATATTCCTACAGTTTCATATCTTTGTTGTGAATCTTGTCGATCCATTTTATGTACTCTATAAGTCTGTAACTATAATTAACATATTAGCCCGGCCCTGCTGATATATTTTACATAAAAGCATTCATTAAAAAATATTTGTCGTTTCCAATTACATCCAAAGATATACTTAATGGATATTTTTAAAGTTTATAGTTGTCAAAGAAACAAAATATTAATTTTAGATGAATATTTAGAATTAAGGCAACAAAAAAAAAACAATTATCCATAAGACCAAACATATTAAAATGATAGACATTTTTCGACAATATACTTCGATATAATTCCAAGTTTCTAAATTTTTTATAGTTAGAGCCGTAAATGAAAAAAATGTATAGTTCGATTTCGGGGTGTAATCCACGTAATTGTTAGAGGTAGACTTAGCACCCCCAATTAGCTAGGCCTATCTCAATTTCAGGGCCCATTTGACCAAGTCAACCAGAAGTCAACATGTCCAGTCAGCATGGGTCCACGTTGACACGGTGTCGAGCTACTGCGTAGATAGGGTACTGTTCATGACATGCCCGGCACTGTTCACGACCTGCCATGTCATCCCGCGAAAGACGATGAGGCCGCCACGTCATCCCCAAAAAGCGGTTTAGGAGGAGTGCTGCTGAAGAGGAAGATGACACGTGGAGGGCAGCTCGGTGAACAGTGTGCTACCCGCGTAGCAGTTTGGCAACGAGGTCATCATGACCTATCCACCGAAGGAACTGGAACATGTCAGTGCACCATACCCTCGAAAAGCGTTTGAAGTGACACGTCAGCCCGGAATCACGGGGAGCAGGAAGGATATCCCCGCTATAAATACCCCCTTGGAGTTCATTGTCAAAGGACCCCATTGGATCCCAGGATCCACTCTCTCTCTACAACTAAGCCTCTGAGCCAGGTCTCCGACCTCCAGCTAGGTCTACGACCTCCAGCCAGGTCTACGACCTCCAGCCAGGTCTACGACCTCCAAGCCAGGTCTCCGACCTCCAGCAAGGTCTCCAACCTCCAGCCAGGTCTACGACCTCCAGCCAGGTCTACGACCTCCAGCCAGGTCTCCGACCTCCAGCCAGGTCTCCGACCTCCAGCCAGGTTTCCGACCTCCAGCCAGGTCTACGACCTCTCTATCATTGTATTCCGAACTACGAATGGCTTGATCCCTTCTACTAAAGGGTACGTAGGCAACCCCTAACCAGGGTGCAGCTATAAATCTCCCTCAATTGACTTTAACGGAAATCTCGCCCCGCCCCCGCTCCACAACAATACCCTATAAAGGGAAGGTGACCCTTCGGATCAACAATTGGCGCTAGAAGGAGGGGGGTTTAGAGATTTCCTAGACGCAAAGAGCATATTTGATGATGATGGGACCACCGGCCTCAACTTAAAAAATGCCCTCGCCTACCGCGCAGATCATCGCGCAGATTACCGTGCAGATCGCCATGCAGATTGTCCCGCAGGTCGTGGCGAATGCCAAGTCAGGTTTCCGACCTTACAGCTCGCTGACCTCGCAGCTCGCCTACCTCGCACTCACAACTCGTCTACCGAGCTTTCTAAAAGCAAGGTACCTCTTACCAAAACTTTATTTCGTTATTCGAAGATATAATCTTTGTCGCAGGGTCCGTCCCTCTGAAGCCGAACTACAGTTCACCGAGTCAAAACCATGGACATTTTGCCTACCTCGCGAATAGGCTGCTCGCAGTCGGAAAGCGTTGATCTCGCAGTGAGGCAGCTCGCAGTCGCAGCTCGTCGACCTCGCAGTCACAGCTCGTCGACATCGAGTCACAGCTCGTCGACCTCGCAGTAACAGCTCGCTGACCGCGCAGCTCGCCGACCTCGCGGTCAACGCTCCCCGACTTCGCAGATCGCCGACCTCGCGTTCAGGTGTCCAACCTCGTAGCTCGTCGATATCGCAGTCACAACTCGTCGACATCGCATTCACAGCTCGTTGACCTCGCATTCATAGCTCGTCAACATCGCAGTTTTAGCCAGGTCTCCGACCTCCAGCCAGGTCTACGACCTCCAGCCAGGTCCACGACCTCCAGCTAGGTCTCCGACCTCTAGCCAGGTCTACGACCTCCAGCCAGGTGTACGACCTCCAGCCAGGTCCACAACCTCCAGCTAGGTCTCCGTCCTCCAGCCAGGTCTCCGACCACCAGACAGGTCTCTGACCTCCAGCAAGATCTATGACCTCCAGCTAGGTCTATGACCTCCAGCTAGGTCTCCGACCTCCAGCAAGGTCTCCGACCTCCAGCAAGGTCTACGACCTCCAGCTAGGTCTCCGACCTCCAGTCAGATCTACGTCGACTTATACTAAAGGGTACGTAGGCAACCCCTAACCAGGGTGCAGCTATATCCATAAGACAAAAAAAAAAAAAACACAATTATCCATAAGACCAAACATATTAAAAATGATAGACATTTTTCGACAATATACTTCGATATAATTCCAAGTTTCTAAATTTTTTATAGTTAGAGCCGTAAATGAAAAAAATGTATAGTTCGATTTCGGTGTGTAATCCACATAATTGTTGGAGGTGGGCTTAGCACCCCTAATTAGCTAGGCCCATCTCAATTTCAGGGCCCATTTGACCAAGTCAACCAGAAGTCAACACGTCCAGTCAGCATGGGCCCACATTGACACGGTGTCGAGCTACTGCGCAGATAGGGTACTGTTCACGACATGCACGGCACTGTTCACGACCTGCCATGTCATCCCGCGAAAGACGATGAGGCCGCCACGTCATCCCCAAAAAGCGGTTTAGGAGGAGTGCTGCTGAAGAGGAAGATGACACGTGGAGGGCAGCTCGGTGAACAGTGTGCTACCCGCGTAGCAGTTTGGCAACGAGGTCATCATGACCTATCCACCGAAGGAACTGGAACATGTCAGTGCACCATACCCTCGAAAAGCGTTTGAAGTGACACGTCAGCCCGGAATCACGGGGAGCAGGAAGGATATCCCCGCTATAAATACCCCCTTGGAGTTCATTGTCAAAGGACACCATTGGATCCCAGGATCCACTCTCTCTCTACAACTAAGCCTCTGAGCCAGGTCTCCGACCTCCAGCCAGGTCTACGACCTCTCTATCATTGTATTCCGAACTACGAATGGCTTGATCCCTTCTACTAAAGGGTACGTAGGCAACCCCTAACCAGGGTGCAGCTATAAATCTCCCTCAATTGACTTTAACGGAAATCTCGCCCCGCCCCCGCTCCACAACAATACCCTATAAAGGGAAGGTGACCCTTCGGATCAACAATTGGCGCTAGAAGGAGGGGAGTTTAGAGATTTCCTAGACGCAAAGAGCATATTTGATGATGATGGGACCACCGGCCTCAACTTAAAAAATGCCCTCGCCTACCGCGCAGATCATCGCGCAGATTACCGTGCAGATTGTCCCGCAGGTCGTGGCGCAGACCAAGTCAGGTTTCCGACCTTACAGCTCGCTGACCTCGCAGCTCGCCTACCTCGCACTCACAACTCGTCTACCGAGCTTTCTAAAAGCAAGGTACCTCTTACCAAAACTTTATTTCGTTATTCGAAGATATAATCTTTGTCGCAGGGTCCGTCCCTCTGAAGCCGAACTACAGTTCACCGAGTCAAAACCATGGACATTTTGCCTACCTCGCGAATAGGCTGCTCGCAGTCGGAAAGCGTTGATCTCGCAGTGAGGCAGCTCGCAGTCGCAGCTCGTCGACCTCGCAGTCACAGCTCGTCGACATCGAGTCACAGCTCGTCGACCTCGCAGTAACAGCTCACTGACCGCGCAGCTCGCCGACCTCGCGGTCAACGCTCCCCGACTTCATAGCTCGCCGACCTCGCGTTCAAGTGTCCAACCTCGCAGCTCGTCGACCTCGCAGTCTACTCGTCGACCTCGCAGTCACAGCTCGTCGACCTCGCAGCTCGCCGACCTCGCGGTCAACGCTCCCCGACTTCGCAGATCGCCGACCTCGCGTTCAGGTGTCCAATCTCGTAGCTCGTCGATATCGCAGTCACAGCTCGTCGACATCGCATTCACAGCTCGTCGACCTCGCATTCATAGCTCGTCAACATCGCAGTTTTAGCCAGGTCTCCGACCTCCAGCCATGTCTCCGACCTCCAGCCAGGTCTACGACCTCCAGCCAGGTCCACGACCTCCAGCTAGGTCTCCGACCTCCAGCCAGGTGTACGACCTCCAGCCAGGTCCACAACCTCCAGCTAGGTCTCCGTCCTCCAGCCAGGTCTCCGACCACCAGACAGGTCTCTGACCTCCAGCAAGATCTATGACCTCCAGCTAGGTCTATGACCTCCAGCTAGGTCTCCGACCTCCAGCAAGGTCTCCGACCTCCAGCAAGGTCTACGACCTCCAGCTAGGTCTCCGACCTCCAGCAAGGTCTCCGACCTCTAGCCAAGTCCACGACTTCCAGCTAGGTCTCCGACCTCCAGCTAGGTCTCCGACCTCCAGTCAGGTCTACGTCGACTTCGTAACCGAACTGAGATGTGCCGAGCTAATAAAGACCAAGAGATTTCGATGCATTTGCTGCGCTTCCATACACTGAACTGGGGGGGGACCAATTGTTGAAGGTGGGCTTAGCACCCCCAATTAGCTAGGCCCATCTCAATTTCAGGGCCCATATGACCAAGTCAACAAGAAGTCAACACGTCTGGCACGGATGTCTCGATACGGGTCTCATGTTGAACACGTAACCAATGTAGTCGGCCTTGCGGAACCAGTTGAGGAATGTTCTCGAAGGCATCTCGAGCTCGCGAGGGGAAATGATGCCTCGGATTATCTGGACGGAAAAGCCCCATGAGACCGAGATGGATCAGAACCGGCTCTGGTCGTAGTAGATGGACTGCTGGAATATGCTGGCAGAGTCAAGAGCTGCTGACGTGACCGTTTCATCTTCGGGAATATCGGCTGCACTACATCGATGTGGTGCAGCGACACCAGAGGAGCCACCGGATGGGCACCTAACAGTCCCAACAGGTCTCCATAAACATCGTACTGCATAGATAGAATCATGTCAGTGAGTCTGAAAGAACGACTACAAATAAGGGTGTGAAATCGAGATAAAGGGAACTTATCCCAAACAAAACCGAAATAATCGATTTGAATTCCGAATAAAATTTTAATTGGTTTTAAGATTGGTTTTTTTTTTTCCATACCAAAAATCGGATTCAAACATAGTGGAAAAAGAAAAACAAAAACGATATGAAAATTGATTATACGTTTGAAAATTTAGAACATGTTTAATCATAAATTGAGGTTAATTAGGTAATCAAATGTGTAGAACTGATTACTGGTTATTATTATTCTTAAACCGAATAATCCAAACCTAAACCATACCTAAATATTCAGACGGATCACACTGGCTCTAACTAAAAGAGAAACAATAAAAAAACTCACCTGGTGGAAGCCGGGCTCTTTGGTTAAGGGTACGCCAAGCTCGGTCATACAAGCTTGGATGCGATCGTCGCTGCCGTAGAGACCAGGGTACCGCTGGATGCAACGGTCCTGCATCCTGGAGAGCTCGAGGGCAAGAGCGTAGCTAATCGCAAACCCACCGCCTCCAAATGCCATAGAGTATGAGAAGAAGATGTTCTGAACATGAGCCTCCGAGGAGCTACCAACGTAGTAGAACTGAGTGTGGTCGTACTTTGAGAGGACATTAACTACATTGTCCACCACAAACACCGTGTCGTCGTCCCCCATCACGAACCACCGTACCCCTTCTTTCCCTAGCCGTAGCGTCTCCGTCACTACCCGTGATATCCTCACCGCCGATCTGTCTCCCACTGGATGCGTGTACCTAAATAACACACAAAACATGATATTTTTTGGTTTGAAGTAAGTAGGGTTTCTTGTCAAACACGTCAGAGAATTATGTTGAATGAGAGCAAGTACCGGAAACGTGAGGTGTCCTCGGAGATTCTGATCTCAGGAAGAGGTTCGTTACGGTAAGTTCGGACTCTCTTGTCGATCCAGACAACGCCACGTGTCTTACCAGGTCGCCACCATGATTTGATGTATTCTTTCCTCGTCTCCCACAGAACAGAAGATGCGGCGATCCCGAAAACGACGTGATCAAGCGTCGTGTTGAACATCCTTGGTCGCCGAGGGTAAAGAGCAGGGACACGTGGAGGGACATCGTCGTCTTCTTCTTCCCCGAGATCTCTTACAACAGAGGAAGAATTTGTTTGTCCGTGAAGTGACAGGTGGCCATAGGTAGAAGAAAGACGGCATGTTTTGCGTCCGCCTCCTCCGGTGGTTGAAATGAGAAGCAACGGGAGGAAGAAGAGGAAGATGAAAAGCCACGGCAGAGGAGATCGGAGGAAGGAGATCCGGGAAGTGTTGTTGTTGCTGTAGTGATTTTGGGTTTGGTTTCTTGGGGTCAAAGACTTGAGTTTGTCGTGATGATGATGATCTTCTAGAAGTCTGTTTTTGGGGTTGCTAAGATTGGTGTTGGAGCTTGAGCTATTTCCCATGGCGGATGGGAAGAGAGAAGAGAGAGATGGATACTACTTTGTTTATATTTTTTAAATCAGATTTTGATACATCATTAGTTAAAATGATAACAAAGTTTCGGTGGAAATGAGCTAAATTAAGCGAAAGAGAAAAGGTCTTCCGAATTTTACGGCAAGAGCATGACCATGAATCATCACTAAAGTTGCAAATGATGTGTTCTCACATTCAGGCCGTGTTAATAATATTAAATAGGCAAAATATGAAATATACCATTTTTTATTTATATCATAAAAATATAACAAAATTTTAAACATTATGCGCGGATCGTATTCGTATACGTTTTTAAGTATCACTATTTATTCATGCAAGATTTGAGCACGACGTTTTGGACATATTTTTATTTCAATATCAATTTCAAACATGTGATTTAAGTTTCTACATTTTATTACCCAAATTAGAAACTTTAAAGCTCTCATAATTAATAACTCCTTACACAAACAAAAAAATCTCAATAACATACACTTTCTCATCATGAATATTAACTATAAGTTCAGACTACAAACAAAATATTGATACATGCTTTGGACTTTTACATCGAGCGATAGTTTTTTTCTCATGTTTGATAGATTCATTATGAAGAGGCAACTCATGAGACCAGTGTCGGCCCTAACTTTTCAGAGGCTTAAAGCAATTAGAAAATGGGGCATTTGTTAAAATAGTACAAAAAGACAAACAAATTGCCAGAATAGTACATCGTTTGGAAAAATTGTAAAAATAGTCTTTTTCGAAAAACTTTTTAGGGTTTAGGGCTTGCCATTTTGTACCCTTCACCCTAAACCTTACACTCTAAACCCTTCACCCTAAACCTTACACCCATAAAACTAAACCCTATACCCTAAACAACCCAATCCTAAACACAAAACAGTTCAATTTTTTTTTGAAAAAAACTATTTTGACAATTTTCCCAAACGTTGTACTATTCTGGCAATTTGTTTGTCATTTTGTACTATTTTGGATCATTACCACTTAGAAAATTGTGGCCTATATTATATTATTTATATAATTTCTGATAGTATAATACATGTATTTGATGTTTTTAAATGAATTTTAAATGAAATTATTCTAAGGTACTTAGTTTTAAATTTATTCGTGTTAATTGGCATTATGTAAAATTCTCTTTACAAAATACCAGAAAATCACAAAATCGATTTGAAACTTTTTTTTGGTAAAATACGCTTGAAACAAATAAAATAAAATTGTATTTAATCATAATAAATTGCTAAAAATAATTGATAGTTAGAGGAATAGAAAAAAAGCATGATTAAAAGAATTTTTGTAAGGGAAAGACTAAAAAAACTAAAATAATAAGATTTTACTAAAATAATACCGAAAACTTGTAAGGGAAAACATGAACAAAATGAAAAATTGTAATATACCTCTTACATTGTAATTGTATACCATTGAACATTTGAACTTGAGGGGAAATATATTAGTAAATTGCTTGACCATCTGTACTAATTAATGTAGTATTGATAATGTGGCTCTTAATTAAAATTAAAAATTTATATTTGTGGCATGAAGTTGAAGCTTCTTATGCCTTATGGTCGGGACGGGTTTGCATGAGGCATTGAGAACCATCTGAAGAAGAACTTTTGTGTCTTTTCTTTTCTGCAAAACTGAAATTAAAGAATCAATCAACATATTTAAGTCTAGAAGAGAAATATTGATTAGACGTTATTTTATTCATAGTCAATTACACATAAGATAATATTGTATTTTGCCCATAACTCATTTTTACAAAATCTCAATCTTTCTCTTAAAAAGTGAAAATCTAAAAAAACTTCGAGAACATAGTCTACAACAAAGCTAAAGACGAAGTGATTATTTTTTAATTTTTTTTCTTCCATAAAAACTTATACATTTGATCAAAACCACCAACTCTATAATGAAATTAGATATAATTGATTATGCAAAACACTTTGCATTTGTAAAATTTTCAAATGCCCAAATTTTCCAATTTTAGAACGATCAAATTTAGGATGAGAGAAAAATATTTGAGCAAAAACAAAATAAAGTTACCAATAAGAGAAGCAAAACGTAACAAAAGAGATACTAAATTGGAAGCCTCTTAAAGTATGTGTTATGTCTTTTTAAAAAAATTTGCAAGATGAAATTTATGTAGTCAAAATCGGTAGTTGAGACTTTAGAATGCAATATAGTTTTAGAAAAATAAAAAATGTGAAGTGCATACATTTTTGGCACTAATAGAGTGGAAAAAAAAAATTAATACGGATAAAAGACAAAAAAGTTTTTGTTGACTGAAAAATATTAGCTTATCAAAATATTGTGTAAAAAATAATGACATAGTAAAAAAAAAAGTTAATGTGTATCAGTATTTTGTTTTTACTAGTTTTTCATTTAATATTTATTATGATGTGTTATCTTTTAAAAGCACAAAAATAAAAAAAAACCGTAAATATGTGATATTTTAGAATGCCAAAATAAATTTAGATTATAAACCTTTTTGGTTAATCACATAAATATAAATACGGACCTTACTTATTTATCTACATAAATAATAATAAATCAAGGACTTAGCTGTAAAAAAATAAATAATAGATCACGATTTTTTTGATAAAATTTTAAAACATAAAAAAAAAATCTTGGCGTTAGACCTAGGACGGTCGCCCCTCTCATGGTCAAGAGCCGGGCTGCTCACTTTCACCACTTTCACATTAAACTAGATCTCAATACAATAAAAGCAAATCGAAAATTTTGGATATTTGTCTTGGCAACAAAATTGGTGCAGTGAAGCAACAAAAAGGAACCACTGGTGTATCCATATCAGTGCCTCGTCTGCGAAAAAAATGAACAGTACATTGTTAAACACAATAGAGACTGAGAAGTAATCACTGTCGATTCAGCAGAGAATACTTGAGAGAAAATAATAGAAATAGATTGATTTACCTTTCTCCTTTTGAATTTTCCTCCCTTTTTACGGCCACTGCCACTAAAGCTTGCTGGCTGTTCACCATCTTTATCCAAAAACTTGAAATCGTCGTAAAAATTCTCAAAATCATCGGTTAATCCATCCAACCTGATTCAGTTAAACATGAGCGCATCTCACATAAGATTAATCAAAATATCACACTTCAGTTAACAACCAAAGCAAAAACGTACCCATTGCCTGACTTCAAGCGCTTCTCTCTCTTCTTATCCTCCTTTGTGCGAGGTGCCCGGACAAAGAGGTCTTCTTCTACCTTTTGTTGCCTTTCATACTGTGCTATGAACTTCTTACGTTCCTTGCTCTCAGCCCCAAAATAGTCTCTGATCTGTTTATATTCATTCACCCATTAAGTTCGAACATTAAATTAAATCGCTACTCATATCAACTGCAAAATAATTTCCGTCCAACCCACCTCTTCAGGCCTGTCCTCGAGATCGTCCAACACATCTTTCATATATGTATCCTCAGTGGCTTGCCTTAAAAAGTGTTTCTCTTTTCTGGCAGCATCTCTTTCCTGTTTTAACGTCTTGTCATCCATAGACATAGGAGCAAATTTCGGGGGCCGATAAACACCAGCCTACGTTTACACAGGCCAACGGTTAATGAAAAAGAATATACAGCACATTCCTTCAGAAGTGTAAGGGGATAAAAAGGTTTACCTCTGGTTCATCCTCATTTTTGTCAGCAAGTAAGTCTGGTTTCGGCTTGTAACTTGAAAGATCTTCAGATTTTTGGGCTGCACCCAAATCCTTTCCCTCAGAATGAGCTTGGTCAGCCACAGACCCACCGGCTGTGGTGAGCTTCTGAATTTGGTACTGAAGTTTTTTGTCTATGGGTCGAATCTACCCAAAAGAAAAACGAGTTAAACTATTGATCTATGTCTTGTTGGCCGGTATATAGTGGGAAAAGACAATAAGATGCAAACCTTTTCCAGAAACATTCGTATCTCTACAAGGCTCCTTACAACAGGATGGCCATCAATAGAGAATCCTTTTGCCTTCCTTAGCAGATAATATACGAGACACTGGCAATAACTTAGAAGTAACAGATGCTTGGCCTCGAGATAACTCATCCCATCCGCTGTGGGAAAACTGTTTGCTTTTACCTATGATTTGCAAAAATAAGCAAATCAGGATGTCGTGGAACATGAATTACCCTGGAACCCATCGTGTCTCTGAATGGTAATGGCAGATGCAGTCCATAGACAATAATTTGGTAAATCCCTTAAGGGGGAAAAGCACTTTCATCTTTAACATTAAAGCCATCAATTCTTCTTAATACCAAATTGAAACTACTTGTCACAGACGAGACAAAAAGGTTGTCAATAAGTAGAATCCAATAAATTTAAAGATGCTGTAATACAAGACTTTGTACCTTTGCAGTCAGAGCCTCCACTTTGCTCCTAACCACTTCTAGGCCTTCCTTCATTTCTCTCAACACGGATGCTAACTGTGGAGCTTCTCTGAGACGGTCAAAACAAGAAAACGAGACCAGTAAAAAACGTGAAGCATATCATATCCAAACACACTTGTTTTTTTCTGTGTGAGAATTGTGGTGATTCATTGCTTATTCAAGCTATTTACTTTTCTGGCTAAAACAGAGAATTTTCTTTATGAACTTCTTCATGATAGAATAAGCATAACTCACATGTTTATTCTTCCGACAAGGCTCGGTTTTGTGATCCCCTCCATGATCCTTGAACAGAACTAGACAGAAGATAAGCTTGCAAAAATGAGAACAAACCTAAATGTTCAGAGAGTAACCCTTGAATACCGTATGGATAAACAAGCTTAGAATCCTAAACAACAAGAGCCAGCTTCATACGAGTGCAAAATCAAAATCAATCACAAGTGAAACGGAAAAGAAGAGCAAAATCCGCGACTAGAAAAACAGATCCTGGAGAGAATCAATCACAAGTAGAAGCTACACTCATAAACTATCAAACTATAAAAAAAAAAATCAACTAAAGCCGACCGCAGCAACGGATCGAGGATCTACTATGATAAACACATCAATCAACTCAGATCAAGCCAGGCATAACTATGATCCGATCCATTAAGAGAAAAAATCGAAGCAGAAACGACGGATCGAAGGCAGAGAGAGAGATTTTATGTTTTACCTTTTGCAGAGAAAGATAAAATCTGAGAAACGCGAGCACGAGGTGAGCACGAGTATGAGAGCGTTAAGGAGAGAAAGTGGGTTCATGTTCTTTTACCCTCTTCCGTATAATAACAAATACCCACGAAGTTTAACCTAGTTCTATTTCCCCACAATTTAAAAGTTCGAATCTTATTTGTCCACGAAATCAAAATTTCAAATTTATTTATCAAGTTAATTTCAAACTTATTTACCCACGAAATCAAAGTTTTAAACCCAATTACACATTATCCACGGTTTATTTCGTTTACTGTTTAAAAACCAAAGAAAACCGCCCAATTTTAACAAAATTAAAATCAATTTTAGCCGACCCAAAATAATACAGATCCAACCCGACCTGTTTTTGTTCTTCTTCTTCACCCAATTTTTTTTTTTTTTTTCGACAATCAAATCACAATAGAAGCTCGAGAGAGGCAAGAGGCTACACTGATTCGGCTGAACTTTCCGACGGTATCTTCAGTTATGACTCCGTTTTCTGATCTATTGTTGTTATACAAATTTTACTCTCTTCTTTTTTGTGTTTGATTTACATAAATTTTTCACTTCTTCTGGTTTGTTCGATCTGTTTGTTTTCTCTTCGATCAGCGATGATTTCTTATGGTTTTGTTTTATGGGTCTGTTTCTGATTTGGGAATTTCCAGAGAAAGTTGGTAAATTTTCTCGATTCCAATGGGAAATTTCCTTTGTTTGTCCAAGACTTTTTCTTTTTCTACAGAGGACAAATCAAGCTTTTTTGTTTACTTTTGTAATGAGATTTATCTTCTTATGTCTGGATCTGTCGAAACTTCTCAAAGTTTCATTTATGCTGAATGGGTTATTGATTTAGCAGAGATATTATTAATAATTGTATTAACAAGATGCTTGATCCCAAGACTTGCGTGTTTTGTTTCATTAAATTCCTTCGCTTGTATATGAATTAACCATTTGCTTACAAGCAAAAGAACAAAAAGTAACTAAGTTTGAGATGAAGCGTGGTGGAGTTAAGAAGAACAAGAGATTTCTATTGTGATTTGATTTTCGAAAAAAAAAAAAAAAAAATCGGGTGAAGAAGAAGAACAAAAACAGGTCGGGTTGGATCTGTATTATTTTGGGTCGGATCTGGTTAAAATTGATTTTAATTTTGTTAAAATCGGGTTTGAGCGGTTTTGTTTGGTTTTTAAATAGTAACCGAAATAAACCGTAAATTATGTGTAATTGGGTTTACAACTTTGATTTCGTGGGTAAATAAATTTGAAACTTTGATTTCGTGGGAAAATAGGATTCGAACTTTTAAATGTTGGAAAAATAGAACTAGGATTAAATTTCGTGAGGATTTGTTATTATATGGAAATTTTCGGAGGGAAATAGAACGTGAAGCCAGAGAAAGTTGAAATATATATATATATGGGCTGTTTCAATGGGGGAGAGGAAGAGAACGTTCTAGTAGATGCCGTTAGATGACGGATATCGTGTGGTCAATATATTTGCCAATATAATAGACGGTGAAGATTCAACGCACGGCTTTAAATGGACGTTCGGATATTAGGGTTGGTGGTTTATAGATGGGAAAAGAATCATCGTCAAAATAATTAGCATATAATTGTCAAGGTTCATTGGAAGAAACATGCTTCGTGTGGCGGGCCCACCAAGTTGGAAAAAAATACTAAAAGGCGTCGATTTTGATTTGTTTTTAGCAAAAAGACGAAATTGGCATCGCAAGATGGATATTATGAACACGTTCGATAGTGGTATTTACGATATTTCCATCGTCGCAGGTGTCAACGCGTCTCACGCAAAAGAAGATTCCATTTTACCAAAGAAACGAACGATAAAGTCACAACGGACGAATAATTAGACAAAATTTGGAACCGAAATATGGTTCGGTCCGTAGATATTTAATTTCGGTTTAGCTTGGGTTTAAAAATGATACAACCACAGCTCTGGGAGTAAGAAGCATCCACGAGACTATTGCTCGGGTAAGAAAGAGCGCACATAGAGATTCCTCCGGCGAATGAACTGTAGTACCGTAAAATACCGGATTGAAAACTTGTGATTAATAACAATGATTAAACGATACAACACAAAACGAATTATGGAAGACAACATTCGAGACAGAGCTATTCCATGATAAAATAGATACACGGAGTCGAGATATGATCTCTTTCCTTAATTCAATAAATCCCCCGTAGTGATACGGAACTGTAGGATTTTTGAATCCCATGATACAACCGTGGCGAGACCGTTTCACACTCACTTGAAAGCGGAATCTACGAGCTATATACTACGATATACTCTCGACGTAAAAAACTTACGATTTAAAGACTAAGAAGGACACGAGGGAGAGAGATTGTTGTTCTTGTTGAACAAATTGTTGTTGGTGTGTCTTGAAATGAAGAGAAGAATGCTCTTTATATAGAGGAGGAGTGGCCGCCCATGACATCACGCCGACGCATGCAGTGACACACCGCCGCGCAAGGTGGCACGCGAGGTGGCGCGCAAGGTGGCATTTAATGATGCATGCCATGACGCACCGCCGCGCAAGGTGGCGTTTGATGACGCATGCCATGACGTTATGCACACCGGTGGCACCGCAAGATGCGCGCAAGGTGGCACCGCAAGATGTGCGTAAGGTGGCACCGCAAGGTGTCGCGCAAAGAGAGTTTATACCGACATATGTGATAACAAGATTTGTTTTCCGTATCAGTGGTAAACCGATCTACGGGAAAAATTTGTTAGTTACGCGGGATTAAATGTTCAGTTTTGAGACAAAACGTTTGTAAAAATTTGTCCCCAAAAAGACTTCTTATTGGGCTGATGGCCCTGTCCACGAGACCACGAGCCCAGAGCCCGAGCCCGGCTAGGCTAGGCGGCAGCGGCGAGCGTAGGGGTCTCCATCCTCTCTTTAACACACCAAGGGTGTTAGTCTTTTGAACAAAGACATTGATTCCTCCATATATATACATCTGTATTTTTCCCCATACTTTGGATGTGGGACAAATGTACCTGCTTTTCATTTAGCCAACAAACATTTGATGGGCTAATTTCTTTTCACTTCCACTATTTTAATAAGCCCATTTGACTTACTAAAATTGTTCCAACATGAGCATCCACGAGACTGTTGGAGAAGATGTGAAGCTGGCTCGGAAAGATGTGAAGCTAGAGAAATTCCTCTAGCTTAGTTGGTATAGTCAGCTATATACAAGTATAGCGAATATACAATTCCAATACTCTTCCTTGAAGTTCATAACATTTCAATCGTTGACTGGGATGAGCTAAGAGATCTCGGAAGGCATGTAGTCATGATGGCTGAAGTTGAAGTGCTGGAAGCACACAAGAGCTGTGAGATTGATGCTTGAGGATATTGAAAGGTAACTTAGTTTCACATCATTTTCGATTGGGATTTGAGAATTATTGCATGTTTACCATTTTGCTTTTTAACATTGGGTTTCCATGTGAAATCTAAGTAAATGTGGAAATAGATGACCTTGGGAAGGACCCACTGACCCACAAGGAGAGAGCTTTTTAATACTCTTCCCTTTTATTCCTTTTGAATTTTTACTTAGAAGTCAGATTAACCTTGAACAACAATTCTCATTCAAATTTCAAAGTTCAAAGATCAAATAAAAAGGTTTTGTCTTTATTTGGCCCACGAAAAGCAAAAGGTGCCATCATTTTCTCTCCTCTCACTCCGGCTTTGTCTTTTTTAAAGGCAACAGCCAACATCTACTTGAGAGATGAAACAGTCTTAAAACTTGTTTCTCTTTGGTTTTATCTTAAAACTTGTCTTGATCCGAGTTCTTGCAAAGAAGAGACGGAGAAGATGGAAAATGGAGGAATCTTGACATATGATGGTAGATATGTCATGTATAACGTACTCGGTAACATTTTCGAGCTGTCTTCAAATTACATTCCTCCTATTCAACCGGTTGGTCGAGGTGCCTATGGTATTGTCTGGTAAGTCTTTATAAAAAAAAAAAAAACCATTGTTCTGTAATCTATCTTTTTCTTCATTCCTTTTTTTTATTCCTGATTGTAGCTGTGCGACAAACTCAGAGACAAACGAAGAGGTTGCTATAAAGAAGATAGCAAACGCGTTTGACAACATAATTGATGCTAAAAGAACTCTACGGGAGATTAAGCTCCTTTGCCACATGGATCACGATAATGTAATCTCTTTGTGTCTGATCCCATTTCGTTTATCGAATCACACACATAGTTGACATATCGTGTTCTCATTGGCACGCAGAGCCACCAGAGAAGGAGAGGTTCGAGGATGTGTATATTGTTTATGAATTGATGGATACTGATTTGCACCAGATCATAAGATCCAGTCAAATCCTAACCGACGACCATTGTCAGGTTGGTAATCCCCAAATCTCCTTCAAATCTCAATTCCAAGTGACGATCAGTGGACACTTCCATAATCAGAGCTACAGTTTGGTATACAACTATTGTTACAGGCCGTTTGGTTTGAAAATGAAGTTTGTTTGGGTTTAGTTTTGAAAAAGTTTGGTTCAGTTACATAATGTTTCGCATTTAACATTGTTTGATATATTTTCCTACAGTACTTCCTTTACCAAATTTTGAGAGGCCTGAAGTACATACACTCTGCAAATGTACTTCACCGCGACCTGAAGCCGAGCAACTTGGTTCTAAATTCAAATTGTGATCTTAAAATCTGTGATTTCGGGCTTGCAAGAACGTCAACCGAGACAGACATAATGACGGAATATGTTGTGACAAGATGGTACCGTGCACCCGAATTGCTTCTCAACTGCTCGGAATACACAGGAGCTATTGATATTTGGTCTGTTGGTTGCATTTTCATGGAGATACTCAGAAGAGAAACGCTTTTCCCCGGTAAAGATTATGTTCAACAGCTGAAACTTATCACTGAGGTAAACACTTGAAACCCGAATCCAACTACAATAATCACTTGTGTATGTGTTAAAAGCAATTCTCTGTTTTGTTTATTCTTAGCTATTAGGTTCACCAGATGTCTCTGATCTTGACTTCTTGAGAAGCAATAACGCGCGGAAATACCTATAACAACTCCCACATACTCAAAAACAATCATTCAGAGAAAAATTCCCAGACATTTCCCCTATGGCTTTAGATCTTGCTGAAAAGATGCTAGTTTTCGATCCTTCCAAACGCATCACAGGTTGCATCCCGTTGTTTTTTTATTTATGTTTAGATGCTATAAATGGAAAGGAGCAACAAGTAGAATTTGAAATACTAACAAGATGTTTTAATTGATATTTGGAAGTGGAGGAAGCATTGAAGCAGCCGTACCTGGCAAGTCTTCATGAGATCAATGAAGAACCGACGTGTCCTTCTCCTTTCAGCTTCGACTTTGAGGAGACAACCTTGGATGAACAAGACATCAAGGAACTTGTCTGGGGAGAGTCTTTACACTTCAAAAATAAGTAATCTCCTAAATTCTCATTCTCCCCCTCCCCCCNNNCCCCCCCCCCCCCCACTATTTAAGACACTTGAAAGCTAGACAATATCATTCTTTTTTTTTTTTTGAATTCGCTAGACAATATCATTCAAGTTGTGGGAATATAACTAGTATTCTAGTGTATGTGTTTTGTTTGATGGTGTGTGTGCAATCCGAAGAACGTTACAAGTTTTTGTATGTAAGATACATGTAATAACACGATAAAAACATGGATTCTTGTTAAAGGTAAAGAGATGTATCTTACAAGTAGAACACTTGCCACCTATATATATTCGAAAGTTAATGTAATTTATAGATTTTTAAAAATTTGCCCATTCAAATTTTGTTTTTGCCCCCAATCTTTTTGTTGTTTGCTTTTTATCCTAAAGTCCAAAATCCAAATTATTAAAAAAGAGTTTACAACATTCATTTATTAAAAAACGTTTACTAAATTCTATATATATATATTTTTTTCAAAAAACGTTTTTACAATATTCTTTTTATAAATATACTAACCTAATTAAATGTACTCACAAATAAATCTAAACCCAATTAAAAATCACAAATAAAATCTAACAACCTAATTAACAATCAAACAACCTAATCTAATTCCACAAATTCAACTATCTAACCCCCTAATTGTAATTCTAAATCAAAAAATTGGCTTACATAGCGTGGAGAGGCGACGGCGTGGCGGTGGGAAGGAGAGGTCCGGCGGCGTGGAGAGGCGACGCAGACCTCTGGCAGCGACGGCGTGGAGAAGAAGAAGAGAGAAGAAGAAGATGAAAAAGAGAATCGGAGAAAAGGAGAAGAGAGAAGAAAAAGATAAAGAAGAGAATCGGAGAGAAGGAGAAGAGAGAAATCGGAGAGAAGGAGAAGAGAGAAATCGGAGAGAAGAAGAAATCAGAGAGAAGATTGAGGAAAACGGAAAAACTGAAAGAGAAGAAGACGGTTCGCTCTAATATGATTTAACGTTTCCGACGGCTAGATTCCCTCGGGAATCCGTCGGTTATAGAATTAATTAACTGCTTTAATTTTCAATAAATTTTTGTTGGTGGTTTCAATTCGCGGGCAAAATTTCAGTATCCGTCGAAAATCCGTCGAAAATTTCCGACGGACCTTGATATTTGATGTTTTACACTTGGCATTTTTTCGAGTGTAAACCAATTATATCACAAGTCCGTCAGAAATCCCTCGAAAATTTCCGAGGGATTTCCGACGGTTTAGGGTTTAGGGATTAGATTTTGGAAATTTTGTAAGAGTTAGTGTTCAATAACCATTAGTGTTACATACTAATAAGAAAAACCTTTGAAAACCAAAACAAAACATGTTATTTTGGATTTCTTAAGAATCGATTGATGAACGAGATCTAGCTTTCATAAGAACACATAGAACATACAAGGACACTTACGAGTTTGATTAGGGTTTCAATTAAAAAGTTAAAAATGTTTGATTCTTAAAAAGATTTCACAGAAGTTAGTTTTAATTTGTTACTTCTAGATCTATCAAGCCCTAACATGTTTAAAATCCGGCTAATTTGAGGGTTATTACCCTAAACCGTCGGCAAATTCCGAGGGATTTCCGACGGTTTAGGATTTTAGCCGAGGAAAATTCTAAAATCCCGGCTAAAACTTACTCCGGGTAAGTTTTCCTCTGCTAAAATCCTAAACCGTCGGAAATCCCTCGGAAATTTCCGAGGGATTTCCGACGATTTAGGATTTTAGCCGAGGAAAATTCTAAACTCCCGACTAAAACTTACACCGGGTAAGTTTTCCTCGGCTAAAATCCTAAACCGTTAGAAATTCCTCGGAAATTTCCGAGGGATTTCCGACGGTCTAGGGTTTTAGCCGAGGAAAATCCTAAACCTCCGGCTAAAACTTGCCCGGTGTCAGTTTTAGCCGAGGAAAATTCTAAACTCCCGGCTAAAACTTACACCGGGTAAGTTTTCCTCGGCTAAAATCCTAAACCGTCGGAAATCCCTCAGAAATTTCCGAGGGATTTCCGACGGTTTAGGATTTTAGCCTAGACAAGTATATATTCTCGGGATTTGCCAAAACAAGTTCAAGTTAAAAACTCAAGCTCTTTTTATTAATGTAAAAGGAGGAGTAGAACATTATTTGAACGGGAAATCCCTCGGAAATTTCGTTTTATTAATGTAAAAGGAAATTTCCGAAGGATTTCCGAGGGATTCACACAGTTTCGGTTTTAACCGAGAGAATTTTAGGTCTTAGCCGGGAATTCTGATTATATTTTCACCGTCAAACCAACTTAATTACGTTGTTTGATTATTAATTATGGGGGAGTCCAAATGACGTTTTTACGTTAATTGGCCGAGTGTATCGGCTAATTAATTATTATTTTACTTTTAATTTATTATAAAAGAAAATTTTATCCACCATTATCACTTAACCTAACGCCTCAGTAAAGAAAAAAAAAAAGCTTTCTTTAATGCAAATGGCTATTTTCCAGCGATTATGGAGTGAGGAGGATGACATTACTATTCTGAATGGCATCATCAGTTACAAAAATGAATATGGTAAGTTTCCTAAAGACGATATAGAAACTGTTTACGATTCAGTGAAGGAGGACATCATTTACGAATGTAAAAACATTAAACAGTTTGTTATCAAGATCAACACGTTGAAGAAGAAATATCTCACTAAAAAGATGAAGGACGAAGTGGCACCCACATTTGTAAAACCACACGACAAGGAATGTTTCGACTTGCTATCAAGAAAACACGCGAATTTCCGACTGCGTTTCCGACGGGCTTTAAACCGTCGGCAACTACCGACGAAATACCGAGGGAATTTATGAGGGATTTTCGACGGTTTTAGTACGGTCGGAATATTCCGATGGATTTCCGAGGGAATATCGGTTCGTCGATATTCCCTTGGAAATCCGTCGGAATATTCCGACCGATTTCCGAGGAAAATGAAACCATCGAAATATTCCGACGGCTTTCCGAGGGAATTCAAACCGGCGAAATTCCCTNAAACAGTAGAAAATATACTCACCTATATGGTCAAAATATTCGAAAATAGTTTGGTCGTATAGAGTCTTTTTTATCAAAAAAAAAAAAGACTCGATATCGAGTCTTATATCAATGGGCCTTAGTAAACTTGTATATGTATATAGAATATGTGAACGGGCCTTAGTGGATTAAATGGAATAAAACGACGGCGTTTCCGACCGATTTCCGAGGAAAATGAAACCATCGAAATATTCCGACGGCTTTCCGAGGGAATTCAAACCGGCGAAATTCCCTCGGTATTTCGTCGGTAATTTCCAACGGAATGAAGCCCGTCGGAAACGCCGTCGGAAATGCGCGTGTTTTCTTGTAGTGTGTATACAATCATAACATGAGTTAAAAAAAAAAATTAAAAAATAATAACAAAATTTTCGATCGAAATGTTTAGTTGTATATTTACTTACTTGGTAAAACCCTTGACCATGCTATCGAGAATCGGTATGCTTGGACGTTCAACTTTTTCAGTAATTGGACATCATCCTGTGCAAATTATAAAAAATTTCAAAGGTTAAAATATATATATTGTTGTTTGTTAATTTGAAAATATATCTTCAGAAGAGAAAATACGATATATAAAAATATACGTAAACACAAGTTAGTAATAGTCTCACACCTTATAAAGATCAAACGAATCGCAAGCAAGGTCACCCGAACTACGATCAGGTACTTTTTCTGTTGCATGGAAAATCAAAATATTAATTGGAATATTCCTTTCCAAAGTTTATATTCGAGTATTCATCGAAATGAGCTATATATAAGCTGATGATAACCTGGATATCGATGAGTAAAATAGTCCCAACCATTAAGTGCTCTATGTGCAGCACCTTCGATCTGTTATAACATATAAATCATGCCGATAAACTAAATGCGTATAATGACAAAGAGATATATATATACTTGGTACGCGGAAGTAGCTGCACCAAAGGTGAAGTTCTCTGGAAAAACAGTTCGGTTGAATGTAAGGGTATTGTCACAGTTGAAGGGTTCTTTAGCCTTGCAGCCCGGGTTGCAAACATTTTGGCTACTTGAAACCGCAAAGAGAATGACAAGAATGGCTAAAGAGAAGTGAGCTTTTGGAATTTCCATGGTTAAGAGCATTGTGTGTTTGCTTTCTTTGGTTCTTAGTTGTTTTTTGCTTTTGTTGATGATGACTAAAGTCTTGTTTGGCGTTAGATTTTGGGTACTTTTTAAACATTTAACAGTGTTTAAAGTTTTTTTTTGCTAAACAGACTTTTACTACTTTATTAATTTTAAAGTTTCAAAAACTAAGTTTTTTTTTTGGTCATAATATCTAAAAGCTACGTAAGATGAGTTTTTACACAAAAAAAAGAAGTAAATACATTTAATTTCTTTTTCTCTTTCTACTTCCCCAAAATTATTCAAAAGACTTTATCGATTTATATATAGTTAATTACTAACTAAATTTAATTGATTTTTTTTTTCTGTTTTTTTTTTAGATCCATTTCTTTAATTTTTTTTTTCATTTTTTTTTATAAAAATCTTTGAGAAATATCATAAATGATAAAAGTCTTGAATGCTTCTCTATTAAACAAGTTTCACTTTGAACAAAACTTTTTGATAATTACTATTATTAGTTCCTGATTATTGTTGTAGACCATAGTTTGTTGTACAATGAAGAAAGATTCAAAGTAAATTTTTTTTGAAATATTCAAATACTATTATTAGAAACGTTATAAATAGAATGACAAAGTGAGTTTTCTTTTACATTTGCAAATCCAACACGTATCATACTATAATTTTTTTAGGCGTTTTCTTTTTGTTTTATTTGATTAATTGTTGAATGATATGAAGTTAATAATTATTAAAATTATCTGCAATTTTTAAAGTAACAGTCAGTTTCTACAGTTTTTATTACCAAACAGATTTTTATCATCTTTTTTAAATAACAGCTACAGCTTTAACAGTTAAAAATTTTTAAAAACAAAAATCTATCATCAAAGCCAAAAGTAACAGTTCTTACCCCGATGAAATTGGAAGGGTTTATAGGAGAGTTTGCGTGCATGAGAATTGCATGGGATTTGAAGTAAACTCGGTACTTACGTATATTTTTCAATGATATTTGTTCTCCATGTTCTCCACCTCACAGCTTTGCTGTCACGTTTCTGAATTAAAAATTTTCCACTTTTATACTGGATGTTATCGAATCAAGAATTGAGTTGTTAATACAAGAAAACTTGATTTAGTCCTAATTAATAAACAATTATACATGTTGAGTTTTACGGCATCGTATTCCTCTTTCTTATACATATAGAATACGTAGAGAGCTTCACACACGATATATACCTGCACATGTCTGTCTGAATGAGTATATATATGCTAATGTTCCTTAACGATTATTTATATGCAATTTATTAATTTAACCAAAGTGACAATTTATTTGTAATCTGTTTTATAAGAATTTTAAAAGTTTGTGAAATTGGTTAACGGTTTTAGTTCGAAACACAAATAAAAAATGACGAATTATAAATAGATTTCTTTATTCTAAACTGAAATCTGTTTTTTTTTATAAAAAAAACAAAAAATTGGCTTATGTTCTTTTTAGGATTGTTTTAAAAAGAAATTTGTTTCATTTTTAAACTGAAATCTGTTTTATTTTCTTTTTTGGCTAACTTTACTTTTAGGATTAAATAACAATTACAAAATTTTCAGAATTTTAAAGAATTTTTATTAATCGATATTAAAATTTTCCAACTTTGACTTGACAAATGTCGATTTAAAATATTACATAACTGCTATTGTTTTCTTTTTACCTTTTAAGATTATGAATCGATTATAAATTTTACTTATTTTTAATATTATGTGTTAAAATATAATTGGAAATTTATCAAACATGTGTCAAAATATAATTGAAAAATTATTAAACACATGTCAAAATCTGATCGATTAACTTAACACGTGCCACAATCATGCGAGTTACTAATTTTGAAACATTATGCTTTATATAATAAGATTAATAGTTTTATTTTTGTAAGTTTGGTCGTGGTTGTAGATATTTTTAAGTTTCTTTTTGTCACTTTCCTTTATTATAAATTTTCTTTATTTATTCTTGTTTTTTTTTAATATTGTTTTTTGTCACTTTCCTTTATTATAAGTTTTCCTTATTTGTTCTTGTTTTTTTTTTTATAAGATTGCTTTTTTTTTAGTTTAACCTTTTTTAATATTTAATTTAATTTATTTTTACATTTTTAATTAAATTGACACATGTCAAGATCTAAATTAACCGTATTTTTCATTAGATCGGGATCATAAAACAATGCTTGTATCGTTCCACCCTAATCGATGGACATTAAATTATATATAAAAATCATATTCTTACACATAGACTCTCTAATAATAATAAATTGAATATAAAAGAACGAGCCTCCTCATCGATGAGCATAAAATTCAAAGAATCATGATCTTTTGCAGTGCGTTCCTCCCACTTCTTCAACATTTTCACTGTGATACTCCAATCTGTATACTCATGCAAATCAGAAATCATGTCGTAGCTAGCCATTAAAGGTTGTAAATGTTTTGATGAAGAGTACGAATTAGAGAAAACAGGGATTTTGTGAATATAGGATGAGTTTGAACAAATTTGTGAACATGAAAAGAAACACCGAAACAGTTACTCGATGTATTGGAAAACAACACAGTTGCAGCTTTTTATTAAACATGTTCTAGAAAGTAATAATTTTTACAGCGACAAAAGAAAATGTTCAGAGTTGGAAATGACAAAACAGTAGAAAATATACTCACCTATATGGTCAAAATATTCGAAAATAGTTTGGTCGTATAGAGTCTTTTTTATCAAAAAAAAAAAAGACTCGATATCGAGTCTTATATCAATGGGCCTTAGTAAACTTGTATATGTATATAGAATATGTGAACGGGCCTTAGTGGATTAAATGGAATAAAACGATGGATCGAAACTCACACATGTATTGGATCTATTTTATATACGAAAAACTTCATATATAGTATAAAAAAAAATCGATTCATCTATTTTGAGATGTCTCCACTGTCATTAAATAACATAACGTAAATAATAATAACATAAAACTTAATTAAACAAACGAACTCTCTGTTTCAACGTGTTGCCATAAAAAAAAAAGGGTATGGTATAAAAGGACAGAGGAACTAAATATTATCGAAGATATCCTTGTAAACAACATTCAATGTTTTCTTCTGCGACTTGTTGTCTCTGTCCGTAATTAAGATTTTCGAACTTGGTCTGGATGTAACCCTCGAAACAGCGACGTAAAGGTGTGATAAGTCTCACGATACATTTCGATTACATTATATAATAAAGATGTAAACGGAAAGGTGTGATAAGTAATCTCTGGAAAAATAACGGAAGAAAAAAATCGCCGGGAGTATTGGGCCATCGACAGAAGAAGTAGCCCACATCAAGAAGAAAGTTGGGCCGCAGCAAAACAATTTTAGCCCATAACTCTTTTACCTGAGTCAACAACCTGCAACTGTAAGAAAGAAATAGAGAGATGCAGAGCAGCGAAACACTCACGCACAAAAAGGATGACGATTGTACGGGAATAAAATCCAGCTGCATCGTTCTTGGATCGTGTGCAGGACAGATGTCATTTTCTTATTTACTGGTTTTCTCTTATAAAAAAACGGATTCGTTAAGGAAAAATTAATAAAGTTTATCTTCTCCTCTAAGCTCATTTTCAACCTTTTGCTAAATCTTTCAGAGAAGAATCCTTGCCGGCAACGGCACCGTCGCCCCTCTATTCAAATCAGAAAATCTGAAAACGCAAAATCATCATGTGGAGAGTTTTAGCTATGGTGGGGAGTCGTCAAGCAAGGATGCTCCGGTTCGGTGGCGCCGCCGCCTCGTCCTCCTCAGGACCGCGTTATCCACCATTGGGACCGCCTCTTCCACCATTGGCATATTTATACCAATCGTTTTCTTCATGAAAAAAAAAAAAAAACAATTATATATGTGTTAGTACTGTAAAACATACGGTCGTTTGGGTCTCATCGTACGTAAAATGACATTTGATAAAATAGATCCTATATATCAATAAACCAAATCATAAATAGCTTGTTTTGTTAAAGAAAAGAAATATAAGTCATGTCATACAGATTTTATCAAGAATATTTAGTGTAGAATTTTTCAAAAATTTAATAAATTACAATATATGTTTTATAAAGTTTATGTTGTCTTTTAATTATAATAATTTAGCATGCATGTAAGAATATACGGAATATGAGACTAGAGATTAAAGAGAGACATGAAAACTAATAGAAGAACTAGTTAAAGATTTAAGAGAGAATATAGAAGAAGAGAATGCTTATATTAATTTGAAAACAATGTGAGTTATATCTTTTAAATAGAGAAACAAGTGATGAATGATCAAAGCAAAGAGAGGAAAACATGGAGGAAAAGGAAGAGGAAAACATGGAAGAAAAGGAGGAGGAAATCATGAAGCACTAGAGGTGGAGTTTTCTTAGGAGATTGAATGGTGAGAGTGTCTACGGTCTGAGTTCCCCCGAGTTGTTGTCACTTAAAAGCAAGTTAAGCCAGGGCTTGCTCAGTGTGAATGACCAACTAGCAAAGGTTTCTTCTTTCTCTTCAAATCATCCATCTTCCTGTGACTAGACACCACCCATTATTGATTTATGTTTGTAATTCTCAAACAATTTGTTTGTTTTTAACTATTGCACGAGGAATATGAAATGGTAGCCAAGCAGGTAAAAAGATCTAATCATAAATTAGGGACCCTATAAACCTCGTTTTATATCCTTTCAAAGCTAAATTCTCTGTGCCAGATGTCAATTTATTTATGTTATCTTTATTTTTGGAAATAAGTTGAAAGAAGATATGGGGGCAGAATGGATTGAGAATAACACCACTGAGAATTTAACCCGTCAATTGCTTTTGTCGGCGAGAAGAAAAAATTTGAGGAAGAAGGCTATAGAGCTACGGGGCAGGTAAAACGCTGTGCATAGAGTTGTTTTTGGCCACAAACAAAAGTTACACCAATTACACCAAGCAGTGTTAACACATAATAAATTAGTGTTAAAAAAAATACTATGGGCCCCATTTATGGTTTCCAAGATCTTTCTCCATTATTTCCCATCCTTGTGCATTTTACGTGATCTTTCAATAAGCCAAATAACCCCGAACGAACCGGTTATCGGCCAGACAAAAACTATTAGAAGGCACCTTCTTTCTGCCGCCTCCAAGCTCTCTTCTTTCTTTCCGCTGAAAACAGTGTCATTTTTAATATGTAAGAGAATTGTTTGGTGGCTTAATTAATCTTGTTGGATTTCTGTTGATCATATATATATAGTTTCAGTAGTCCAAAATATACGTATTTTTATTTCTTATGTATCATTGCCCTCTTTGCCATTGCTACTGGAAATTCTGGACTGGTGATGGTTGTGAATCTAGATTTTTGTGATACGTGATGCTCCCAAAGGCAGCTTGGATATTAGCCAGAGTTCTTGTGCTTCATGTTACAATTCTTGACAAAGTGAGAGCTTTCCCGGGGATCATGGCCGAAACTAATTGAGCAAGAAGAAAAGGTATAGTTCAAAAAAAGAAGAAGAAAAGGTTAATTTGTTGTGTATTAATTCTTTGCTATATTACATCTATATGCGTTTTCTTTTCTTCTTTCTGGTCCCAAAGTCTCTAAAATGTGTATGAATTTAGGATAATTCAGAAGCTTTAGATATCGAAGCACTTACGAGGAACAAATCTCAAGTTATTGGAATGGTACATGACTTGATGCTCCCTCGGTGTAGCGAGTCTCCACACACCTCAAGCAGTCAGTGCGGCTGTAGAAGCAGCCATGCATTGCTGGCCATCATCAACCTGCCATTTGTTTGGCCTCTCAAAGTGGAGACTCCCAGAGTGATGATATATTGCGACCGAGAGAGACGAATTTAGAGTTGTTAATTTGGGTGAATCTAGCAGAAAAGGAAAACCAAAATCATAGAGCTTACGTAAAAAGATGTCTCTTCTCAATTTCGATTATAGTTTGGGATAATGTTATAGTTGAAGATATGATGCATGGGTTTATACATCCAGGATATACTCAAAAGTTGAGACAACACTCATCATACATCTGATCATGCATATATTCATAGACAAACTTCTCCGACCAAAGTAAAGTCATCAAAGCAAGTTTGGTTGTCCATGAAGTTGAACCACTCGTTGAACTCCTCACTATTAGGACTAGGCGTAGGCGAGTTTAATTCAACCAGCTGCGACCACAAGTCAAATTCTCCGTTTGTTTCTTCAAATCCACATGGAATATCCTGTTGATGAGGATGGTCAAATGATTGCGGCTTGGTTACCTCTTGAGTGGCTTCCCATGTATTGTGAAACTCGGTTGAAAGGTGAGTCTGATGGTGATGAAGAAGCGAGTCTAGTGGTTCCTCTGGAAATAACATTTCGTTTGTTTGAAGAAACGCGGAGGTTATATCGTCAAAGTCGTCATGGTCGAGAAGTAGTTGGATATCGTGGAGTTCATTAACCTCATGAAGCTCTGGATTCGTGTGTATATGAGACGAAGAAGGTGAGTCTTGGCTCTCATTAACCCCTGAATTCCCTTCTTCTTGAACAATGGCACAATTCTTGTCATGATCTGCTTCTGCGGCTTGATCATGAGTGCAAGAGATATATGAAGAAGAGGAGGAGGGAGATGAATTGGGACTAGAGAGTCGTTTCTTGAGATGAGTGTTCCACACGTTTTTGATCTCGTTGTCGGTTCTTCCAGGCAAGAAGGACGCGATCTTTGACCACCTGATCAGATATAGAATTTATTAATCTCTACGTGCTATAATTTTATTACAAAGCAAGAAAGATGGTAGTTAGGGATATATAAGTATACAAACTTGTTTCCAAGGGTTTGATGGAAGTGGATGATGGCATCTTCTTCCTCTTTGGTGAAGTTGCCTCGCTTCACGTCCGGTCTCAGATAGTTTATCCATCTCAGTCGGCAACTCTTGCCACATCTCATCAATCCTATCATTCATTTAATTATATCAAAACTCCGAACTAATATATACTATATGTAGAAACAATATGCATGTGAACCTCCTATAAAGAGAGACTAACCAGCAAGCTTGGGAAGAGATCGCCAGTTGTGATGGCCATGTTTTTGAATGAAAGTGATGAGAGTAAGATCTTCTTGAGGGCTCCATGGCCCTCTCTTCACTTTGCTCTTGTCACAGCATGGTGCTCTTCCTTTCCCCATTCTTCTCTCACTCTACCAGCTTTATTTAGTGTATATATGCAATTCTTGTGTTTTTGATTATTAGCAGGAGCTCCTATATATATGATCAGACAAATAACCCCTTACGTCAGATGTTATATAATTATTAATTATAGATTAGATTTTCCACTCCATTCAATAAAACTCTCTAATTAATTTGAGGCACTTCACTCGTAGAGAGACCCAAAAGCATGGAACGTACGGATGTAAACGGCAATCTAAGTGATCATTGTGATTACGCTTATTTTTTATTTATTATATATATATTTAGTATTTTTGTGAAAAATTAAAACAATATGAACATGGAAATACTTAAATAGTTTTTATATCTTTACTTTTTATATTATTCAATTTTAGAAAATATTTTATAGTACAAGAAGATTTTCGAGTTTAGAATTTTGATTTGAGCGAGTACAAGTTCAGTATTCTGAACTTGAGAGTGGAGAAAATACATTGTTATGTGTGTGTGTATAATAAGCATGTACACAAAGACCACAAGGGCCATGCCACAAACAAAAGTTACACCAATTGGAGTAATAAACATAATAAAATTTTAATTTTAATTAATTTCACATCCGTTTGTTTGTTGTTTATTCACGATACTTTAATTATTTGAGATTTAGTTCAAGTGTGAATATTATAACATTTTTCTTTATAAATAACTTTTTAATTTCTTTACTCTTTTCAGTATTTCCTTATACAATTACAACTCAACCCTACATCAACCTATGGGTTTATATGTCTATACTTTTTTTGGTCTTTGATAGAAAGATTTAATCTGTATCTAAATGTAAGATTAATGAAGAGAAATTTCATATTTCTTTTAATCCCTTATATATTAATTAAGAATGATTGAAATAAAAAACATTGATTTCATGTGTGATTTACAAATGTGTCATTGCTGAGGTGTCATCAATATAGAGATTCTCAAGACTTTTATAAAAAAGGTTTAACTTACTAGAATAATTACGTTAGTGTCATTCACATTAAACCATTGCATAATCATATAAATTTCATTAGTTTATAAGTTATTTCATTTTCTAAAATATAAATGTTATCTTCGAGTTTTTATATTTGAAATATATTGTTTCGTTTCATGGGGTTATAAATTTTCTTTTCGAGATTTTTTTTTTATTCTGACAAATATTATTTTTACAAGTTTCATGTTTACTTGCTCAATTTAATTTCTTTTTGCAAAATCTCTTAGTTATATTTCATTTCAGACAAATTTCTACATATTCAAATTCAAATTATAATATAAAATCTAGCCTTCATATTATTGTTATGATTGTTGAGATATAAAGAATATATTATAATTCACACACGTACTAATGATTATTGAGATATAAATCGTATAATATAGTTTGATGTTAATGGTCTCATCAAACACACGTACTAATGAATATTCACGTGACAGATTTGAAATTCGATTTCAAAATGGATTCAATTGTTTTGAGATTACCATTTATTTTGCATATTCAAATTCAAATTATATTAAATTTTATATTCAAATCTAATTATATAAAATTGCATATTCAAATTCAAATTAAATTAAATTGCATATTCAAATCTAATCATAATAAATTGTTATTTACAAATCAAATTGCAATAAAAACGAGATTTTCATGGAAAAATATATTTTCGTGGCAAGAGTGATTTTCGTTATTAGTAATTTTCATGGAAAGATATATTTTTCGCTATTGATAATTAAAACTAAATACAAAATTACGTTATATGATTGAAGAGACATTTGATTTTGAATTCTCATTCATATCTTCTTAATAAGTGAGAAACCATTAATTTGAGCACTATATAACACTCTTGCATAATCATTTCATTCATCAATTACACAACATCATTAACACACAAACCGGCCCATCAAATTTAAACAAAATCTATTATATCATTGTGGCTAAAAATAGTTTACAAAAGACCTATATATTAGATTCAGAATTTCAAATTCTTCTATTCTATATTATTATTTTAAATTCGGGTATTACAATATTTTCATAAATATCTCATTCCGCGCAAGGCGCGGATTACTACCTAGTCTATTAGTATTTGACTATTTGGAGAAAACTATGTATAGACATTGCGTTTTCCGTATGAATATGTGCTGATATATGTTAGATTCTTTGAATTTTTTTGTTGCTAAACTGTAAATATTATTAGTAATGAAAATGTTTAGGATTTACAATGAGCAGAGCCTAATAAGATTGGTGCCTTGGCAAAATAAATAAAAACAAGGCAGCAAGAGAGTTGACTAAAATTTATTCTTTGAATTTATTATTGGTATCCGATGTGTTAATATTATTATTATTTTTTATTAAAATGCTATATACTTTTATTAAAATGCTATTGGTATCAGTGATGATGATTTATCACCATAGCCAAATATTTGTATATAGGCATATATATAGCTATAATTATCAGCTGTGAGCTAGGATTAAAACTAACATTATGTGAGATTTGTCTTCTCACTAGTTATTAAGTTAATTAACATCAGTGAAACTTACATGAGAAGGAGATTAATTATATGATAAAATCGCATTTAAGGCTTCTCGTCTCGAATCTAAACTTGTATATAATTAATAGCAAATCCTATTTCCTGAAATTTTCAAAATATTATTCTAAGATATCAAGGATCGATGAGCATGATGATTCCTTCTAGAACTCAACGTTTGACATGAAGCTGTACATCCAAAACATGACATGATAAATAGCTTGTAATCGATTAGAATATAAATTATGATGCATTAGCATTGAATAGAATAGTTGATTAATATATATCGGTACGTATTTTCCATAAATTAAAATATGGCATGGCATGGTTAGACTTCAAACCCACGCCACGACCACCAGGCTCTGATTCAAGATTGTTCAAGAACCCATTGATCTATAATTTTGCATCATCGATCCGTATATAATTATCGACTTTATTTAAACACGTAAATAGGTTTAGTGCATGATGTACTAATAACATAGCAGTGTTTTAAAAAATAAGTGGGAGTCTTAAGTCGTCTTATTTTTTGAGTGGGGTTAAATGTGTTATGAGGTCATTTTCTTAGCAGTAAAGTACTAAAAAAATATGTGAAAGTACGAGTAATCCATGCCTCCCACCTCCATATCAAAATCATCATACGTACTTCTTCTTTTGTACGTATACGTAACAATTTGTTGTTTTTCGAGCGGGTCAACTCGTATAATGACTTAATTTCATATTAAAAGTAAACAAACAGTAGTCGAACCATCTCCTTTTTTTGCTCGGATTTTCACCTCCATCTCTTTGCCGCCTACCGCCATTCGCCAATCCATTGATCGAACCATAAGAAATCGCCTCCTGTCCTTCCCAGCGACAGACATGCACTCTTCTTCTCTCCTTGAAGTTTACTTTAGTCGTATTTCTTACCCTTTATAATTTGTAATATTTGTCTGTCAAACTTTAATTGTTCTTTTGATATTGAGTTTAGTTTTAGTTTATGTAATGAGTAGTATAGATTGTAACTGTTCTGGAAATGTATAAAATCTTCAACATTAAAACCCAAAAAAAAAAAAAAGTAAACAAACAAAAAGGAAATTAAGAGCTTGTGTGTAATTGTAATGTTTAGCATTTCTTCCTCGCGACGTCGTGTTACTTGTGCTACTCTACACGTGCCTGCCTTCAACTCTACACGTGTTTTGATAAATAAATATTGTTTGGTCCGTTAAATATCCACCACCATGGAACTATCCTTCCTGCTCCTGATAATATGTCCCAATTGACGCTCTTATTATTAGAGCATTCATATAAGCCCAAATCTTGTGTCTAATGTTAAGCCCAAAATCTATCTAATTAGGGTTTTCAAACAAGTAAATATTATAAATATGTTAGTTATATCATTAGGAAATGAAATCTAGAGAGTTGCCATCTTATGAATATTAATCTAAAATCTTTTAAATCTTGATGACAAATTAAATTCTTTTCTATTTTATTTACTTTTCTTGCATAATAAAGCTCAATGAGCTATTGCCCTTTTAATAATTTTTATCTATTTCATTAAGCTTTATTATAGCATCAATACTGCTTGTTTTGAAATCTCTAGCACTTATAGCTAAGGATTAGTGAGTTGTCAGGAACACATGTCCTTCCTCTAGAACCATATAAATAAAGTTAATGGTGTAATCCATATTTTTATTTATGTCACGATTTAAATTAACAATATTTTTATTTTTATTTATGTCACGATCTAAATTAATAATAATACAATGTAATAATTTGATGAACTTACATATTATATTCATGTTAAATACATCAAATTTTATATAATAAAATAGCACAAGAGATCGTAAAGAGCAGTAAAATGGGCTTTTTCATTTTAAAGGGATCGGAAACTTTGTTAGCACAGGAAACCCAACTATCTTCGATCGAGGCCTGGAAATTAGTATTTTTGTTTTGTAGTATTAACTTTTATAACAAAAGACGATAATTACGTGGCCCAAACAGAAAAAAGCAAGAAAAACAATTTTTATTTCGGCCCACTCGACCCATGACCTTTGAGGGACTTTGGTAAATACGAGTGAGATAAAACCTTTGACTGAGTTGAGAAGCTCATCATATAATTCGAACAAATCACCAAAGTCATGCCGATAGATATGTTTATATATCGTCGACAAAAAAAGAGGAGAAGGATATATTAATATTTATATATATAGATTGCTTTCGTGGAATTTAAAAAGCATGGTCAAACCTATTGATTTGTATTTGACGACGTCCTTGTCCTAATCATAATTCTATCGTTTTAAAAACAAATTATATCGTTTATGGTCGTTATAATTTAATAGAATCGATTTGATTGCATCATTGTGTGGATATATCTACAACAACTAATCGAATTCAACGGTTGAATAAAACACGTACGGGCTTCAAAAAGAGGCAGCTTGCTGATATCATCCATCTTGGTCAACGGTTCCCTTGTTTGAATCGGTTTGAACCCGGTTCCGGTACAAATTACCAGTTTTTTTTAATTGAAAACGGACATACACCGACTTCAACACCTAATCCATTCATTTAGTTTAATTAATAATAAGAGTAATGATTAACGAATGGTGATTTCAAGCGTTCAGACACCTTTTTGTTGTTTTGTTTTAATTAAAACTAAGTAAAGACCAAAAAACAGAAAAAGCTTACCCACTTGGTCACAATCCTATTACTAAAATAAAATAAAACGCTGTTAGTTTTATTAAAGTATACGCATAAAGAGATGGCGAGGTTAGTCAAGCTCTGGATCCCTCTCCCTCTCTCTCTTTCTCTCACGTCGCATCTTTGGACCGACGATGCCGAGGTTAAGCAGGCGGTCTCTGTATCTCTTTATGGCAGTTTGGTTCGTGTCCATGTCTTGTTTATTTCACGTGGTTCGACCACAGAACCGAACCAGAGCCACTACTGATCCCGACGAAGGTCCTCCAATTAAGCTTGCTCCTTAAATTTTGTTATTTTTTTTACCAGGTTCTTGTTGTTGTTTTTGCTTATGGTTCAAAAGACTTGAGTTAAGAAGACGATGATTGAAGAATAACCCATTATTAATTGTTATGTTGACATGCTCAATTCCAGCTCGGGCGTTGAACAAGATCTTTGAGACGTGGAAGATAACGGCGACGGACGCATGGAACATCAGCGGCGAACTTTGCAGCGGAGCCGCCATCGACGACAGCGTCAGCATCGACAACTTAGCCTTCAACCCTCTCATCAAATGCGACTGTTCTTTTGTCGACTCCACTATCTGCCGCATCGTCTCTCTGTACGTTAACTCTTTCAACTGCCTTCCACCTGTTCGACTCTGAAATTACTGCTTGCTTGTGTTGTGTCACAGGAGGGCTCGTGGTATGGATGTTGCCGGACCAATTCCTCAAGACCTCTGGAGTCTTGTTTACATCTCAAATCTGTACCGTTTTTTTTGTTGCTTAATTAGGCTTAACAAGCATTCTTTCTTTGCATTGGACATAATTAATTTTCCACCTTTTCTGCAGGAACCTAAATCAGAATTTGTTGACTGGTTCCCTGTCTCCTGGCATTGGAAACCTGACTCGCATGCAGTGGATGTAAGGCACGGAACCCTTTTTGTTTTCCCTCTCCAGACAAGCTAGTAATTTTATGACCATTTCTTTCCTTCTTCTTCTTATTTCTGCCTACATATTCCTTAACTTAGGACTTTTGGGGCCAATGCATTGTCCGGACCAGTTCCCAAAGAAATCGGACTGCTCACTGATTTAAGATCACTGTAAGGACTTCTCATCAAGTATATATATGATCACACGGCTCATTAGTTTTCGCAGATAGATTTTCAACTTCTTGTTTTTTTTTTTTTTGTACAGAGCGATTGATATGAATAATTTCTCCGGTTCTCTACCACCTGAGATTGGAAATTGCGCGAGGCTAGTCAAAATGTAAGTTTATGCAATGCTCTGCTGATCGATCATACTTCATCTAAACTTTTTTTAATTCATGCATTCCCTGTAAAACTCCAAAATAACGGTGACATATAGTATTTCTTGCAACAGCACTCCAACAAAATCTATGATGATACTCGTATTTATGACAGGTACATTGGAAGTTCAGGACTTACTGGTGAACTTCCATCATCATTTGCTAATCTTGTGGACTTGGAAGAAGCGTAAGATTTTTATTATAAGCTCGTGGGTGGTTATTGTATCTCGCAGCTCATTTAACATACTCCTAAGTCTTCATAAGTTTTGGATTGACTCTTTTTTTCCGTGTCGTTTCAGTTGGATTAATGATATCCAACTTACAGGTCAGATACCAGACTTTATAGGAAATTGGACCAAACTTACTACTCTGTGAGAATTTTCATATTGCAGCTCTCTTATTTCTTTGTTTTAAGCCATCAATATCAGCAGATAGAGTGAATTTGGAATTATCAAACACTTGATGGTATACCACTCTATTTATCCAAGGCTATTCTGCAGGAGAATTCTGGGGACTAGTTTGAGTGGTCCAATTCCATCTACATTTGCAAACTTAATTTCGTTGACAGAGTTGTAAGTGTTGGATATATGTTCTTTTCTCCTTCACTTTTCAGCTCGTCCTTTGTCTCGATACTGATGGAAATCCAAAATGCAGGAGACTAGGTGAAATATCCAATAGCAGTTCTTCTCTTCAATTCATCAGGAACATGAAATCTCTAAGTGTCCTGTAAGGACTTGTGTTCAGCTTTGGCCTATTCTTGATGAACGCCTTTAGCTTCCTCTGTATTTTTGACATTTTTATATATATATATATATATATCATGCAGAGTATTACGGAACAATAATCTTACAGGCACAATACCTTCCAATATTGGAGATTACTTTCAGCTGCGACAACTGTAAGTATGGGACAAGATTACACAAAATGTTTTCTTTGTTACTAAACTGAGATGATAAACTTTCCTACATAAAGCACCTTCACCTTCTATAATTACAAGCAATAAACATTATTTGTTTTCCAGTGATCTGAGTTTCAACAACCTAACTGGGCAAATTCCAGCTTCGCTTTTCAACTCAAGCCAACTTACTCACTTGTAAGAATAAATTCGTTTTTCCCATCACATGCTCGCTGACTAACTGAGTATAAATATTGTTACCTTCATTTAGGTTTCTTGGAAATAACAAGTTGAGTGGTTCCTTACCCACTCAAAAGAGTCCCTCTCTTAGCAATCTGTGAGTAACAAATATATGTAGAGGAATGTATCTTCTCTGTTGAAAACTTGTCAATTTACTTCAAAGTGTTTTATGTGCAGAGATGTCTCATACAATGATTTAGCTGGGAATCTTCCTTCTTGGGTTCGCCTACAAAACTTGCGACTGTATGTTCGGGAACTATGTGCTTAGATTTCATGGCACATAATACATTATTGTGCTGAAAACAAAGCTTTTTTTTGGTGTTATTCTGCAGTAACCTGATTGCCAACTACTTTACAGTGGGAGGTTCTAACAGAAGGTGACTTCGTCAATCTTGTTCTCTTCTTGGTGCCTGAAGTCCTACATAATTTCTATTTCGCAAGCATGCAAATGTTAATCTACATGCCATATTTCTCATTTTAGTACTTTTTGTTCTTTCAAAAAGGGTTTTCCCTGGACTGGACTGCCTCCAAAAGAATTTCCGCTGCAATCGAGGAAAAGGAGTATGTAAGTGCATCTAAATGGTATTTTGAAACTTATTCAGTTTCGGCATTGCAATGTTAGGATGCATATATTAGACAATACGTTGGTTAACATGCAAGCTTCTCTCTCTATCTATGGGTGTCCAGATTTCAACTTTTCGGTCAACTGTGGAGGCCCGGAGATCAGGTCTAGTAGTGGAGCTTTGTATGAGAGGGACGAGGGAGCGCTTGGACCAGCTTCATTTTTCGTAAGTAGAACGCGGAGATGGGCAGTCAGCAATGTAGGACTATTTACTGGGAGTAACAGTAATGAATACATAGCTCTTTCAACTACACGATTTGCAAACACTTCGGACTCAGAACTTTTTCAATCAGCGAGGCTCTCTGCATCTTCTCTAAGGTATTACGGACTGGGGCTAGAAAATGGAGGCTATAGTGTAACAGTTGAGTTTGGTGAAATACAAATACAAGGTTCTAATACCTGGGGAAGTCTTGGAAGGCGACTTTTCGACATATATGTCCAGGTCTCTACTATTACATTGAGCTTCTTCTTGTCTGTGAATTCATTATTTTATTTTCATATTGTCATTTCAAGTAAAGAGAACATGATAATATGCATGTGGTAGTTTTTTTGAACAAAAGAGAGGAAACGATTCATCTGCATTATGAGGCTCAACTTTTCATGACCTCTGTTTTTCAGGGAAAACTTGTTGAAAAAGATTTTGATATGCACAAAACAGCTAACGGTTCCACTGCCCGGGTAATTCAAAGGGTATATAAAGCAAATGTATCTGAAAATTACATCGAAATTCATCTTTTCTGGGCTGGAAAAGGGACATGTTGCATTCCTGCTCAAGGGACTTATGGGCCGTTAGTCTCAGCTATCAGTGCAACGCCAGGTAAGGTCAAATATCTTCATGATCTTCCTAGAGTCCAATGTCTCTTCTCACTACCAGCTTTTCTTCTCTGCAGATTTCATACCTACTGTAGATAATAAGATGCCCTCAAAATCCAAGAAAAAAGTTGGTATAATTGTAGGGGCCATTGTAGGAGCAGGAATGATAAGTATCTTGGTGATTGCTATCATCTTAATCATCCGTCGGAAAAGAAAAAGGGCGGCTGATGAAGAAGGTAAATAGAGTCTTAAGCTGTGGCAATATTATTAAAGTAGAATCTGTGAACAACTGTACTGGTTCTTTTCAACTACATACTTTTATGCAGTGCTACATAGTCTGGACATAAGGCCCTACACCTTTAGTTACTCAGAACTAAGAGCTGCAACTCAAGATTTTGATCATTCCAACAAGCTTGGGGAGGGAGGATTTGGACCTGTTTTTAAGGTAAGACCCTTGGCAGAATGTGATGAAACTCCAATATAGGGAGCACAGTGGAAAAGATGAATGCATTGGAATTTATCCATTTGCTATATTCTAAAACTATTCAGTGGTACAGGGAAAACTGAACGACGGAAGAGAGATAGCGGTGAAGCAATTGTCAGTTGCATCTAGGCAAGGCAAGGGTCAGTTTGTTGCGGAGATTGCCACTATATCAGCTGTTCAGCATCGCAACCTTGTAAAACTGTATGGATGCTGCATTGAGGGAAATCAGCGTATGCTTGTATATGAATACCTCTCAAACAAAAGTCTAGATCAAGCTCTATTCGGTATGTTCATGAACAACTTGTGAGATTTTGTAAGAATCATGCACCACTTATTCTCTTACACATTGCATGCATGAATCAGAGGAAAACAGTTTGCAGCTTGGTTGGTCAGACCGTTTGGAGATATGCCTGGGAGTAGCAAAAGGTTTAGCATATATGCACGAGGAGTCAAGTCCTCGTATAGTGCATAGGGATGTGAAGGCAAGCAATATTCTGCTGGACTCGGATCTGATACCGAAACTCTCGGACTTTGGATTGGCAAAACTATATGATGATAAGAAGACGCACATAAGTACCCGAGTTGCAGGGACAATGTAAATAATATCACATAAAAAGAGATATTTGTTTAGTGAAATGGGTTAAGGACAAGACTTAATTAGATTGTTACACAATATTGGATGCAGTGGATATCTGTCACCAGAGTACGTGATGCTTGGACATCTTACGGAGAAGACGGATGTGTTTGCCTTTGGTATAGTGGCACTGGAAATTGTGAGCGGAAGGCCCAACTCCTCTCCAGAACTGGATGACGACAAACAATACCTTCTGGAATGGGTATGTACTTATTTGCCAAGAATGAATGTATGTGAGCCTTAATTAATTATAAGAAGAATTAGAAAACATGTGTTTGGTGGCAGGCATGGAGGCTACACGAAGAGAATCGTGATTTGGAAGTGGTGGATCCGGAACTAAGAGGAGGATATGAGGAGGAAGAAGTGAAGCGTGTAATAGGGGTAGCGTTCTTGTGCACACAAACGGAGCATGCAATACGGCCAGCGATGTCCCGAGTGGTAGGCATGTTGACGGGGCATGTGGAGGTAACGGAAGCCAATGCGAAGCCAGGGTACGTCTCGGAGAGAACATTCGAGAACGCAATGAGCTTCATGAGTGGTTCAACGAGCTCAAGCTGGATATTGCCTGAAACTCCAAAGAATCCTCCTTCCAAGTCCCACGTCGAACTTGAAACTTGAAACACCTTTTGAGTTTTTCTTTTACCTTTGGACTGCTTCAGCTTGTATGTAATTGAAAGAAGCGTCGAGGTTGGTAAACAACAACAACGTCGTGACTGAATGTATTATTTTTCTACATTATATATATAATATTATTTCCTTAAGGTGGTGATCTCAGGGGCAGCCGCCATTGTTGAAGTCTCCCGTTGACACGGAGGCGCGTGCACTCCACGAAGGGATTATTAGCGTGTTGGTTAGACCACCATACTTAGTTAATTCAAAATAAATTAAGCAGAATGCTTCTCTTCTTAGGCTGCTTCAAACGTCCAAATAAATAATTTTTTTTGAACCAAAGTGAAAAGCTCCGTTTTTGGCTTTCTCTCACATCGACGACGATGCCCAGGTCTCTTTGTCTGCTCCTCGCCGTCTTGTGTATATCCGGTTCGGTTGACCAGGTTCGAGCTCAAAACCGAACCACTCATCCCGACGAAGGTCTGTCTTCTTCTTTCCAACGCTTCAATAATCGATTGATTCTAGTTTTCAATAATCTACTCTACTTCTTTTATATAAGCAAAAGTGAAGCCTAATTAAGATTAACTAACTATAACTATAATGAAGCGCGAGCTTTGAACTCCATCTTCGCGGCTTGGAATATCCGGGCGCCGACGGAATGGAACATCAGCGGCGAACTTTGCTCCGGCGCCGCCATCGACGACAGTGTCACCAACACCAACCCTGCCTACAACCCTCTTATCAAATGCGACTGCAATTTTGTCAACTCCACCATCTGCCGCATCACCGTCCTGTACGCACCCCAACTGTTTCTCCCACTGGGAGCTATGTGTTTTTTGATGATGTTTTTGTTTTCACATGCATGCAGCAAGGTTTATGCCAGGGAAGTTGTAGGACCTATTCCTCCAGAGCTATGGACTTTGCAATTCCTCACAAATCTGTATGCTTTTACTATCACTTGATGATCATTATATAATACACACTTTTTTCTTCTTATTCCACATCTTAAGATATTCACATCTTTTCCCTTCTTTCAGGGACTTGCGTCAAAATGTTCTCACAGGCTCCCTGCCTCCTGCAATTGGAAACTTGACTCGAATGCAATATATGTATATACCCTGTTAAACCTTCTTCTTCGTTTCTCTATTTTTGCTCCTTTCCTACGCTCAATTTTTTTTTATTTATTTCCTAGGACTTTTGGGATCAATGCCTTGTCTGGCCCTGTTCCTAAGGAAATTGGTTTGCTTACTGATTTAAGATCACTGTAAGCTTTGGTTACTTCTTTATTGTCTTCACATATATGATATCATGTCTTCACACTTGCTTGCTTCTGGGAGACTTTGATGGTTTCTATTTTTTTCCCGGCAGTGGTATTGGTTCAAATAACTTTTCTGGTTCTATACCAGCTGAGATTGGTAATTGTACAAAACTACAGCAAATGTGAGTGTGTGTATCGGTCAAATCTACAAGTATTTTTTTGTTTATGTATTCATTCCTGTTTATAATTCAGATATGAAAACTTAAGCCTTCAAAATCATCTATTCTTCACCAACCACAAACTTCTAAAGAATGTCTTACATTTATTGCAGGTACATAGGAAGTTCTGGACTCAGAGGGGGAATACCTTTATCATTTGCTAATCTTGTGGAGCTGACAGACGCGTAAGATTTATTGAATTCGCATATAAGTTATTACATTTTCCGTTTTGCCTTGGGGTGATTTTTTCCTTAATGTCTGTTTGTACCAGCTGGATTACAGATCTGGAAGTTACAGGTCGGATACCAGACTTTATAGGAAAATGGACCAAACTTACTACCTTGTAAGAAGATTTCATTTTTACATGCATAATGGATTTCTTTGCTCTTGTTATTACTTATCTTTTCTAGTATATACTATATGACAGTTATATTTGGGATTGCTAAAATTGCAGGAGAATTCTCGGAACTGGTTTGAGTGGTCCGATACCTTCGTCATTTTCCAACTTAACTTCTTTGACAGAACTGTATGTGTTTTGCATTGGTCATTAATTAGTTTTTACTATTCCCCTCTCGATCTCCACATATATATATATAATCCTATATATTCTAAATGTAGGAGGCTTGGTGATATATCCAATGTAAGCTCTTCTCTTGAATTCATCAAAGACATGAAATCTCTAAGTACATTGTAAGGCAACTTCTACCTCCAAGTCATCAACTGTACGTTTCCCTCCGTGTGTATTTATTAACATTGATGATATATGTCGCATGCAGAGTATTGAGGAACAGCAATCTCACTGGGACAATACCGTCTAATATCGGAGAACACTCAAGTCTGCAACAAGTGTAAGTACTATATGTCAGTGTGTTTCTTCAAATGCTCAGAAAGCTGTTCCAGGGTCTTTGTTGTAAGAAGAGTGAGATAATTTGTGAAAGCCACCGAGAGAATACGAAATCATCTTAAATTGGTGATAATATAATTTCTTATTTTTTCCTCATTCATTGCGAAACATGAATGGTCTAATGTGGGACCGTGTAATTCGTGTCGGTTTCCCAGTGATTTAAGCTTCAACAAACTACATGGACCAGTTCCGGCTTCACTTTTCAACTTAAGTCGACTTACTCACTTGTAAGATGATATGTTTTCTGCTTCTTTTGGATCCTTATGTACAACTACCCGGATAATTGTGGACAAAATTTTATGTCTTCATATTAGGTTTCTGGGAAATAACACATTGAATGGTTCCTTGCCTACTCAAAAGAGTCAGACTTTGAGCAATATGTGGGTAACAAATATCCTTTATAATTGTTGTTTCATCTTTGAAAGCCACAACGTATCCCATAATTTTTTAGAGGGTTTGTCAACAGATCCTCCTGATATATTTCGTACACCTTTTACTAGGGCACTTATTCAAGTTGAATAAGGTTCCATTCCTGGTGGCACGGAGTACTTGCCAAGATAATTAGGAAACTGTTTTGGAATATACTTAACATATTCTGTAGATCCTAATTATTGTTCTTTTATACTTACAGAGATGTGTCGTACAATGATTTGTCTGGAAGTCTTCCTTCATGGGTCAGCTTACCAAACTTGAAACTGTAAGTAAAGAAAACACTATTCCTCTACTTATATTCACGCTGTTTTTCAAACTCAGAAAAAAATTCCTTGTGTATATTCATTAGGCTTTCCAGCATGAAGCTTCCTTTTTGTAGAATATTTATTATAATCATAACAAAACTGTATGTTATTTGTGTAGCAACCTAGTTGCTAACAACTTCACCTTGGAAGGTCTTGACAACAGGTGATTTTCTCAAATATGTTCTTGTTGCTTGAAATTCCTATATGTTTCTCTTTTTTTTTTTTTTTCCTGCAAACGGATGCAGAAAAAAACTTCACCTTGGAAGGTATAAACGAATTATCATTTTCTTTTTGGTAAAAGGGTTTTATCAGGACTGAACTGCCTGCAGAAGAACTTCCCCTGCAATCGAGGCAAAGGAATATGTAAGTGTAACAAAGAGATATCCTCATAACCTATGAGCAACCACATGGACAGTGCTTGTATTTACTGTTGGAAAAAAATTGCTTAAGATTTTCTCTATTGACGGGTCTCTAGATTCTGAATTTTCGATCAACTGCGGAGGCCCACAAATACGGTCTGTTAGTGGAGCAGTATATGAGAGGGAGGACGAGGATCTTGGACCAGCTTCATTTGTCGTGAGTGATGTTCAGAGATGGGCAGCCAGTAGCGTAGGACTTTTTGCCGGAAGTAGCAATAATATATACATAGCTACTTCACAATCACAATTTATCAACACTTTGGACTCAGAGCTTTTTCAGTCAGCAAGACTTTCTGCATCTTCCCTAAGGTATTATGGGTTGGGGCTAGAAAACGGAGGCTATACCGTAAAACTTCAGTTTGCTGAAATACAAATTCTTGGTTCTACTTCTAACACTTGGAGAGGTCTAGGAAGACGACGTTTCGACATTTATGTCCAGGTCTGCACTGCTTGATCGAGCTTTCCGCTTTACAAGATAACTTTTTGGTGTAATAATAATCTTCTTTTGGATATGTTTATGATGTTTTTCCAGGGAAGACTTGTTGAAAAGGATTTTGATGTACGCAGAACAGCTGGTGACTCTACTGTTCGAGCAGTTGAGAGGGAATATAAAGCAAATGTATCAGAAAATTACCTCGAAATTCATCTTTTCTGGGCTGGAAAAGGAACATGCTGTATTCCTATCCAAGGGGCTTATGGGCCATTAATATCGGCCGTTAGTGCAACACCAGGTAACACAACAAATGAAAAATCCTTTTTTGTCCTGAATTTTACTATTTCCTGATGCTAGTCAGTGCCTAAGTGTTACATATTGCTGTTCAGATTTTACACCAACTGTGGGCAATAGGCCACCATCAAAGGGAAAGAACAGGACTGGTACTATTGTGGGTGTCATTGTTGGCGTAGGACTTTTGAGCATCTTTGCGGGTGTGGTTATCTTCATCATCAGAAAAAGAAGAAAGCGGTACACAGATGATGAAGGTATAGATGTAATAAGAAAACAAACATGCCCTTGAGCTGAATAATTATAGCACTCTGATCAAAAGTTAAACTTGAATATCATCTTTCAAATTGGTTCATTTTCAAGAACCGGGTTTTTTTTTGTTGCAGAGATACTTAGTATGGACGTAAAGCCTTACACTTTTACTTACTCTGAACTTAAAAGTGCAACTCAAGATTTCGATCCCTCAAACAAGCTTGGAGAGGGAGGATTTGGGCCTGTTTATAAGGTAAGTCCTATACCAAAATGGATGAAATATCTAAATATACTTCGAGATACTAGGAAAACAGAGTATATGTGATACCTTATAATATGTTTTGTTTCGAATAACACATTCAACAGGGAAACCTCAATGATGGAAGAGAGGTAGCAGTGAAGCTGTTGTCGGTGGGATCCCGGCAAGGGAAGGGACAATTTGTTGCAGAAATAGTAGCAATTTCTGCAGTTCAACATCGCAACTTAGTAAAACTTTATGGGTGCTGCTATGAAGGAGATCATCGTTTGCTCGTATATGAATACCTTCCTAAGGGAAGTCTTGATCAAGCACTATTTGGTAGGATAAAAAACATGATTTATCGATCAATGCTTCTGCCAAGCTAAAAGCACTCATTATGCACTTGCCATTGATTTGGATGTTGCAGGGGATAAGACTTTACATCTTGATTGGTCAACCCGTTATGAGATATGTCTGGGAGTAGCCAGAGGTCTAGTTTATCTCCACGAGGAGGCGAGGCTTCGCATAGTACACAGGGATGTGAAGGCCAGCAACATTTTGCTTGACTCTGAACTGGTCCCAAAAGTTTCTGATTTTGGGCTTGCAAAACTATACGATGACAAGAAAACCCATATAAGTACCCGAGTTGCTGGGACGATGTATGTATCCCCAAACCCTGACAACCTAGGCTGTACATTTGATTTGCAACACATTATGAATTTATAACACATTTTTGTGCGGTTGTTTGTACCAATGCAGTGGATATCTGGCGCCAGAGTACGCCATGCGTGGACATCTAACAGAGAAAACGGATGTGTATGCCTTTGGTGTTGTGGCTCTTGAGCTAGTGAGTGGAAGGCCAAACTCTGATGAGAACTTGGAGGATGAAAAAAGATATCTTCTTGAATGGGTACGTCATTACATGTTATAATTGATTGTAAATGAGGGAAGTCTGAGATAGTTATGAATCTTCTTGAATGGGTACGCCATTACATGTTATAATTGATTGTAAATGAGGGAAGTCTGAGATAGTTATGAATCTTCTTGAATGGGTACGTCATTACATGTTATTATTGATTGTAAATGAGGGAAGTCTGAGATAGTTATGAATCTTTTTGAATGGTACGACATTACTTATGCCCTTTAGCAAAAGCTGATAATCCTTGTGTTTATTATTATTATTTTTTTCTGTTCTGGTTACAGGCATGGAATCTACACGAGAAAAGTCGTGAAGTTGAACTTATTGATCATGAGCTGACTGAATTCAACATGGAACAAGTGAAACGCATGATAGGCATTGCTCTGCTGTGCACTCAGACATCTCATGCCTTGAGACCAGCAATGTCAAGAGTGGTGGCCATGCTTTCAGGAGACGTTGAGGTCAGTGATGTCACCTCTAAGCCAGGCTACCTAACCGACTGGAGATTTGATGACACCACAAACTCATCTCTCAGCGGCTTTCAAACCAAAGACGACACAGGCGCTTCAGAATCTTTCTCCACGAGCTTTGTGACGCCTGGCTCCGAGATATCACCCAGAAACACCGACTCTAAGCCAATGCTTGGAGTCAAGATCAATGAGGGAAGATGACAAAGACCCTTGTCTGTATAACTATAGTGGGCTATAGAGATGTTTGTGTATGTATATAAGGATCACTATTTTCTTCTTTGATTGGAGAAACAGATTTTTATTTTGATTCAATAATATTTAAGCTCTTCATTTTCTTCTAATCTGTTGAGAGAGATTTGTAGATAATGATACTTGCTATGAAAGGAAAAGTAGAGAGCGCATATTTGATTGAAGTTATGTTGTGTTCCCAAATTGCATAGACAAACTTAGCGATGTTAGAATGGGCGGAACCAACCTATTAGACCCTACCCTGTTTAGATATCAAATCCGTTAAGATCCATTTTGTTTTGTTTTTGGGGTCTATTAGGATCCCATTTAGACCCGTCAGAATGACATTGACCCATATAGACCCGTTTAGTTCCATTTAAGCTATATATGATTTTTAATAATATATGTATATAATTGCTGTTGTAAATAATATTTTATATAATTTTTAACTAGTAGAATTGGATTTATTTTGAATTGTACAATACTAGATTATGCTCCGCGTATACGCGGAGTTTATAATTTAAAAGTAAGAAATTTATTATTACTAATAAAATTAAGTTGATGTTATATTCATCTAAAGATGTTTACATAGGATTTTAAACAATCAATTTTATTGGTCCATATCAACATTCAAAATTTAAAAAATGTCCAAATTCTAATATATATTATTATTAATGAAAAATATAAAAGATAAAGAAATTATATATAAAATTTTCATTGACAACAAAAAACCAACATGATATTAAATTATGAAAATTTCTTAATTTAAAATAGTGGTTTCAATTATAAATAAATAAGAATAAATATAATAGTAAAATTTATTTACATGTGTGTATACACACACGTTTAGAGAGCACTTTGTTTATTATGATGAAATAATTTTACCACAATTTTTGTTACATAAATGATTTATTATCTATAAATATATATATATATATATATATATATATATTACTTATAAAAGTTGAAGTTATTTGGTTCTAAGATTTTCCACATAGAATTTTAATTAACCAATAATTATATCATCAAATTTTATTAGTAATAGATTAGCATCTAAATTTTTGCCAAGGCTTTCCACATAGAATTTTAATTAATCAATAATTATAGCATCAAATTTTGTTAGTAATAGATTAGCGTCTAAATTTTTACCACATGTCCATAAAAACTTTTCACACTATCACATGGAGTAGATAGTGCAGAAAAGATATTACATAAGGACCGAATAAATTACATTTTTATATTCGGCCATAGATCAATGTATGAGTTCTTTGTTTTGAGATGTTCTATTTGTTATTCATTTTTCTGAATTTTTATGTAAGTTGTATTGATTTTGCCTACTTAATTGTCTTCTTGATCAAAGCTATGCTCTGATGGAATATAAAAAGAATAAAGAACTGCATGAGAAATAATTCACCCATGGATTGAGAAAGACGACTACAATGAAGGAAAAATAACCATGTGTAAACCAATTTTCTGAGATATAAAATAATGTTTGTTACTTCAATATTCTTTGCAATGAACCCCAATATGATAATTAAATCCTCATCGTTTAGGTTTATGATCTCATCGAAGAACCATTGAAAAATTACCACAACCAATATGTCACTAGACAAAATTTCGGCTTCTATTTCTTAAAGGTAAACTTACAAAAAATATATTTACTTTGTTCATTTTTTGTTATTATAAATTTGTTTCAAAATTCATTTCATATTCATATATTGTCTTGGTTTCAAAATTAACTTTTTATAAATAAGAGAGCAAGAGTTGTGCTTATTAGTAAATCATTAAAAAAAAAAAGTGAATGAGGTCAATATACATGATTGACCCGTTTATTAGGTTTATAACAATTATAATTTAAATTGTAAGAAACTAGCAAAGAGAAATAAAATTTAAACCAGATATATTCTTCTCATTTAAGTTAATCACACAAATGCCATTGGTACTGAGAACACTGTTTCCGACGTTAGTACGACGGCGACTAGTTATCGTGCTAACATGCTAACTAATATGGTATTGCGCTAACATGCTAATATGTTAACCAGTTATTGTGCGGGAGAAAGGCTAATGCGTGCCTCAACCTAGACTAATGGTACCGATTAGTGCCCGAATAATTTAGATGTGCTCAAACATACCCAAACTTCTAAAATTTTGAATATTCATACACCTTTTTTTTTGCCAAATCATGCATTGACCCGGAATCCGTCAGTCAACCCCGTTAAACCGTTAACGGAGAGGAGTCAGCTGCCACAGTGGAATCCCCGTTGGAACGATAATGTTAAACGATATCGTTTTGATAAAAAAAATTATACACCCAAGGAATCGAACCTTGGGCGATCGATTCTGGAGTGAACAAGGATACTTGTAAACCAAATTCATTTATTGGGATCTATCACACAAACAAAATTTAAGTTGAGAAGCAAAGATTAAAAAAAAAAAACTGGAGATCCCCGTTAAACTCTTCTTCGTCGCGAGTCGTGGTCAGACATTGCAGAACACAGTAGGCTAGGGTTAAGACATTGATGAACAACTCGAATTCGACATTCTACAGCAAACGGAGATCGATTCCGTTGTGATACGATTCTCCCAAGGAACACACTCTACGGGTTGGGTAACGGGGGATAGGCTTTGCAAGCGACGAATCGCTTCAAAGGATGTGGAGCGAATGGTCTCACAAGGGTTGCGGAAGGCCCTTGATATTCCTTCTTTGATGTTCTCGGATATGACTCACCTTGAACAACAAAGGATTTTCGTTTGATATTACTCACAAACGAAGATTTGATCTAGAGAGAAAAAGGATTTTTATTCAAAGACTAGATGATTTTGCAAATGAGGGTTACAATGGTTTATAAAGGAAAACAAGAGGGGCTGCATGCACAGTAATTAAACCACCTCGAAAATGACAAAGGCCTTGCATGTAAAGGATATGCAAAGACATGCAAAAATACATAATTAAAATAAATAAAAATAAAGTTCAAATTCGAAATTAAGGAGGGAAAAATGTGGAGGGAACTCCTTGGCTTCGGTTTTTGAATTTGAATTCTCGCCAAGTGATTCCGTGGAATTCTCTCGGGATCGGACCGTTAGACGGTGTGAGCCGGTTGCCTCGTTAAAACCTTTGTACGGAAAACCCATTGGGACAAAACCGTATAAGGAAAAAGAGTACAACACAACTTACACAACGGCCGAGCCTCAAGAATAATTCGAAGATAGCGAGGTGAAGACCGGGTGCATAAGTTGATCCTCCTTGATCCGGGTGTCTTCAAGTAAGCTCCGAGCTGCTCCGGCTAGCTTCCGTGGGTTGGACCGAGTGATAGGTCCTTCCGGGATGATCATCGTGTCTTCTGGAACCTCTCCTATAGCTGCTGCGCCCATGATCATATCATCCCCCCTCTCTTCAAAAGGATTTGACCTCAAATCCGAAAAATCTGAGCTTGGAATGGATTGATTCCACTTCGAGGGGTGCTCTGGTTGAGCTAAGAACGTATTCCAAGCAGTCGTTGGGCTGGAACAGTTGACCATAGACTTCGTCCCCTTTGTTCCTTCTAGGATCATATCACGTTGAATACCTTATCCGAGCTATGGCGTGCCGTGGAAACCGTTAGCGATTGTCTCTCCGAGATGGGGATTCGGAAGGGCCATGTGGTTCTTCACCTCTCCCTGAATTCCATTTTATTCCTTATCGTCTGTCTCTCCGTGATGTCACGCGCCGTTATCACCACCACAAACCCTTTCAACACTCCCGACGAGATCGCCAAACAGATTAAGGACTCCAATCTCGTGCTCGCCTTCACCATGGCGCAGCTCCTTCCAAAAGTCGTCGCTGCATCGGGTTCTAAGAATCTCCCGATTGTGCTCATCGACGAGGAACGAGTTGACTAGAGTTGACTCGGTGGGTGATGTGAGAAGATTGGTGGAGATGATGAAGAAGGTGCCGAGTGGAACCCGAGTCATGTAGCAAGTTGACCATGATGACACATCGACTTTGCTTTACTCTTCTGGAACCACCAGAATGAGCAAGGGAGTGATCTCCTCTCACCGTAACCTAATCGCAATGGTACAAACCATCGTGAATCGATTTGGGTCTGACGACGAATCTCAAGGAGAGCAACGGTTCATCTGCACCGTTTCTATGTTTCACATTTTTTTTTTAATCTTTGCTTCTCAACTTAAGATTTTTTTATGTGATAGATCTCAATAAATGAATATGGCTTACTGGTGTCCTTGTTCACTCTGGAATCGATCGCCTAAGGTTCGATTCCTTAGATGTACAATTTTTTTTAATCAAAACGACGTCGTTTAACATTATTGTTCCAACGGGGATTCTATCGTGGCAGCTGACTCATCTACGTTAACGGTTTAACGGGGTTGACTGACGGATTTCGGATCAATGCATGATTCGGCAAAAAAAAAAAAAAGTTTGTGTATGGATATTCAAATTTTTAGAAGTTTGGGTATGTTTGAACACAACTAAATTGTTCGGGTACTAATCAGTACCATTGGTTTAGGTTGAGGCATGAAATAGCCTTTCTCCCGTTATTGTGCTAACATGCTAAGTTAATAACTATTTGATTAACATGCTAACTAGTATAGTCAAATATGAGTTATCTTATTAATCAAGATAACTCGCATTGTATTTGATTATCAAAATAACTCATTGAATTTTTTTTATAGATATTTATTTGATTATCAAGATAACTCATATTATTAAAATAATTTATATTTTATTATCAAGATAACTCATATTATCAATATAAATTATATTTGATTATAAAGATAATATTAATATCAATTTGTATTAATCATGTTATATGGAATGATAATGATATTTATAACGTACTAATATATTAAATATCCTAATAATATTTGTATTTTCAGAATAACAATAAATTTTGATAACACGTTATACATAAATATTCGATTGTGAAATAGACAAAACACATTTGCCTTCTTATCACAACATAACAACACGCTCCAATCAAAATCGAGAACCACTCAACTTGCTCAAATTATCTATCAGTGATTTTATTGATGATACTCAATCTCTTCAGCTTTATTACCCATATTTCAATGACCACAACGGAGAAATCAGCGAACCTAAATCGGGTTGCGGATTCAAAGAATCGCGGAATTTACCGGTAATGAAAGGGTAATAAACACAAGGTGTCGGATTTGGAGAAAAAAAAAAAGAAAGAAAAAGCATCAAAAAGTTTCAGAAGTTGAAAAAATTGGATTTTATTTTGAGTGAAGATGATGGAAGTTTATAGGAAAAAAAAGAAGATATGAGAAGTTGAAGACTCGCCGGAAAGATGGAAAAGAGAAAGAGAAGTTATATATTTTTAAAATTAAAGAAGAAATAAATAAAATGAGTGTAAGGTAATTTTCTCACCCAAAGTACTGTAGAAAAATGTGTCAGATTTACTCACCTAATTTTTGAATCATTCGTTACCATGAATTGGTAATACTACAAAAAAACTCATTACTTCCACTAAATATGAAAATGGTAAAAGTGGAAACAGAAATCTATTAATGCTTATTTGGAATAGTTGATAAACATGGATTAGTGATGTTGATCCCTTTATGATCACTTTCCCTTTTTGAGTACAATGATAGATAGGTTGGAGACATGGCTGGAGGTGGGAGACCTGGCTGGAGGTCGTATACCTGGCTAAAGGTCGGAGACCTGGCTGGAGGTGGGAGACCTGACTGGAGGTGGGAGACCTGGCTGGAGGTCCGAGACCTGGCTGGAGGTCGTAGACCTGGCTGGAAGTCGTAGACCTGGCTGGAGGTCGGAGACCTGACTGGAGGTCGTAGACCTGGCTGGAGGTCGTAGACCTGGCTGGAGGTCGTAGACCTGGCTGGAGGTCGTAGACCTGGCTAGAAGTCGGAGACCTGGCTGGAGGTCGGAGACCTGGCTGGAGGTCGGAGACCTGGCTGAAGGTCGGAGACCTGGCTGGAGGTCGGAGACCTGGCTGGAGGTCGGAGACCTGGCTGGAGGTCGGAGACCTGGCTGGAGGTCGGAGACCTGGCTGGAGGTCGGAGACCTGGCTGGAGGTCGGAGACCTAGCTGGAGGTCGGAGACCTGGCTGGAGGTCGGAGACCTGGCTCGGGGGCTTATTTGTAGAGAGAGAAAGTTCTCAGTAGAGAGAGAGTGGATCCTGGGATCCCATGGAGTCCTTTGACAATGAACTCCAAGGGGGGGTATTTATAGTGGGAGTTGAGCAGACAACTCTCCGCTTTTTGGGGATGACGTGGCGGCCTCATCGTCTTTCGCGGGATGACGTGGCGGTTCGTGAACAGTACAAGACAGGTCGTGAACAGTACCCTATCTGCGCAGTAGCTCAACGCCGTGTCAACGTGGGCCCATGCTGACTAGACGTGTTGACTTCTGGTTGACTTTGTCAAATGGGCCCTGAAATTGAGATGGGCCTAGCTAATTGGGGGTGATAAGCCCACATCCAACAGTTGGTCCCCCCCAGTTCGGTGTATGGAAGCGCAGCAAATGCATCGAAATCTCTTGGTCTTTATTAGCTCGGCACATCTCAATTTGGTTACGAAGTCGACGGAGACCTGACTGGAGGTCGGAGACCTGGCTGGAGGTCGGAGACCTGGGTGGAACTGCGATGTTGACGAGCTGTGACTGCGAGGTCGATGAGCTGCGAATGCGATGTCGACGAGCTGTGACCGCGATGTCGACGAGCTGCGAGGTTGGACACCTGAATGCGAGGTCGGCGAGCTGCGAAGTCGGGGAGCGTTGACCGCGAGGTCGGTGAGCGCGGTCAGCGAGCTGTGACTGCGAGGTCGACGAGCTGTGACTCGATGTCGACGAGCTGTGATTGCGAGCTCGACGAGCTGCGACTGCGAGTTGCCTCACTGCGAGATCAACACTTTCCGACTGCGAGCAGCCTATTCGCGAGGTAGGCAAAATGTCCATGGTTTTGACTCGGTGAACTGTAGTTCGGCTTTAGAGGGACGGACCCTGCGACATAAAGAAAATATCTTCGAATAACTAAATAAAGTTTTGGTAAGAGGTACCTTGCTTTTAGAGAGCTCGATAGACGAGTTGTGAGTGTGAGGTAGGCGAGCTGCGAAGTCGGCGAGCTTTAACCGCGAGGTCGGCGAGCTGCGAGGTCAGCGAGCTGTGACTGCAAGGTCGACGAGCTGTGACTGCGATGTCGACGAGCTGTGACTGTGATGTCGACGAGCTGCGTCTGCGAGGTCGACGAGCTGCGTCTTCGAGCTTCCTAATCGCTGACTGGGAGGTCGGAGATGCGAGTCGGAACTCGTCTTTCGGAAGAATGTTGTGAGCGGGAGCCTATAAGGTCGGAGACCTGTGAGGTCGGAGACCTGACTTGGCCTACGCCACGATCTGCGGGACGATCTGCGCGGCGATCTGCGCGACGATCTGCGCGGTAGGCGGGGGCATTTTTGAAGTTGAGGTCGGTGGTCCCGTCATCGTCAAATATGTTCTTTGCGTCTAGGAAATCTCTAAACCCCTCCTTCTAGCGCCAAATGTTGATCCCTTTATGATCACCTTCCCTTTTTATAGGGTATTGTTGTGGAGCGGGGGCGGGGCGAGATTTCCGTTAAATAGAAGGGATTTGAATTTGAGGGAGATTTATAGCTGAACCCTGGTTAGGGGTTGCCTACGTACCTTTTAGTAGAAGGGATCAAGCCATTCATAGTTTGGAGTACAATGATAGAGAGGTCGTAGGCATGGCGGGAGGTCGGAGACCTGGCTGGAGGTGAGAGACCTGGATGGAGGTCGTAGACCTGGCTGGAGGTCGGAGACCTGGCTGGAGGTCGGAGACCTGGCTGGAGGTCGGAGACCTGGCTGGAGGTCGGAGACCTGGCTGGAGGTCGGAGACCTGGCTGGAGGTCGGAGACCTGGCTGGAGGTCGAAGACCTGTATGGAGGTCGGAGACCTAGCTGGAGGTCGGAGACCTGGATGGAGGTCGTAGACCTGGCTGGAGGTCGGAGACCTGGCTCGGGGGCTTAGTTGTAGAGAGAGAAAGTTCTCAGTAGAGAGAGAGTTGATCCTGGGATCCCATGGAGTCCTTTGACAATGAACTCCAAGGGGGTATTTATAGTGGGAGTTGAGCAGACAACTCTCCGCTTTTTGGGGATGACGTGGCGGCCTCATCGTCTTTCGTGGGATGACGTGGCGGTTCATGAACAGTACAAAACAGGTCGTGAACAATACCCTATCTGCGCAGTAGCTCGACGCCGTGTCAACGTGGGCCCATGCTGACTAGACGTGTTGACTTCTGGTTGACTTTGTCAAATGGGCCTTGAAATTGAGATGGGCATAGCTAATTGGGAGTGCTAAACCCACCTCCAACAAGGGAGAACTTGGAAGAGGAGAGAAGAACAAAAAGTTATCAAAAGTCGGGCTTTTCACTTGCACAAAAACCTTTGCAGCATTCACAAGTCTTGTCCTTGATAAAATATGATCAGCATGGAAAACCCACTAAATTAAAAAGGATAAAATGAAACAAACAGTAGGTTAGAATTTTCAATTTTGTATGGTGTTAGAGCATCTCCATCGGGAGTTCTTACGAGGCTTTTAGCTAAGGTTCTTAAGATAAAACCATTTAAATTAAATCAAAATTAATTATTTTGTTAAGAATCGGTTCTTGCGGAAGAGTTTTAAGAGATATTAAGAACCCCATATATGTCACTTTCTGATTGGTTGGAGAAAAAAATAAAAATAAACCTGTTTTTTTGTTTTTCTTCTTTCTTTCTTTTCTTCTTCTCTGTGTTTTTTCGTCTGACTCTTGAGCTAAATTTAGTGTTTTTGATTAAATTTACAAATTATTTTTTTTTCTTAAGAACCTTGGGGTTCTTAATCATTGGAGGAGTTTAATTTTAAAAACTTTGATAGAAGTTCTTAACATTTTTTTTATCAAAGTTTATTAATAAAAAATGTTAAGAACCTATTAGGAGTTCTTAACCAATGGAGCTGCTCTTAGTCGTTAGATGAATATATCGGGATTGAAATAAAGATTGATGTGACCAGTGAAAATAATAATGCAGAGTGCAAACACGGGAGGTGTCCACCGTAATCATGGTTTTGGTGGGTACACATACAAGTCAATGAATATAAGTCAATGAAGACTTCATTATTGGGTGGAGAATTTACAGAGGTAACGTAATTTATGGTTAATTGTGTTATTTAAGATAATGTAACTTTTTGATTATATTATTTATAATGTATCGTATTATTAATATTTTATTAATATTATTAATATTTACGGTTTTATTAATTTTACTATTATAGATAATATAAATAAATATAACTAATTAATATAATTGAATATATTTAAGATGTAATTTGATATGTTATAAATTTTTCAAAATTAATTTTATTAAAAATTTAAAAAATAATAATATTATATTGATTAG